>JAPMOQ010049833.1:124867-173406 GCA_026543055.1 Argiope trifasciata
CATTTACCCTTTTGATGTTTTTCTGTAAATAATTTTGCCAAACCTATTTTTGTAAAATTTATAATTTATTTGAACTTTTAGTGTTTATAACATATATTTATTCATTCTTAATTATTGCTGAAGGTAATGTTGCCAATTTAAATAAAAGATGAGGTTAGATTTCAACATCTAAACATCAATTAACATTTAATTTTGAAATACTTGATCAAAATTCTGCTAAGCCTAACCTGATTACTATTGAGGGTGGAAAAAAAAACTAGAACATTACTCATTTTTGGCAGGATTTGTCCTTAGTGTTTTGGTGTAAAATTTTATTAGTAAAAAAATTAACCAGAAGCAAAAATAGCCTATGTTCTATTCCAGACTATAATCTATTTCTGGGATAAATTTCATCCAATTCTGTTTCTGCATTTCTGATGTGATTGAGTAACAAACATCCATCCAAACTTGCACATTTATAATATTAGTATAGCTATAAGTAAAAGAATTTTGGGTGATCTCAATTTTAATATTTTGAAAATATTAAGTTAACTCTATAAAATTGAAATTTAAATGTAAGTCAAGTTTTACTTCAGTTTAAATATTTTGATTGTTTCTATGTTAAATATACTCATTTTCTCTGAATTTTTATGTAAATTTCTGTAAAAGTGTAATGTGTTATAAGTTTTACATTTTTATAAAATTTCTTTATGTGGAATTTTAACATCCGAAAAATAAATGGAATGTTCGAAGAAAATTTTTTCTGTTTATTGTTAGTAGTGTACATATTTGTATATTAAATGTACTAGTTTTTCATTATACTTAAACATTTTCTATAGGGAGCCACCTCTTCAGCATCATATGAAAAATGTGTATTCATGTGTGGCTTTATCTACACTTTCGGCAGCTATTGGCGCATTTGTTCATGTAGCCACTGGAATCTTATCTGTAGGTTTTTATTTCATTTTTTTAATGAAAATATATAAAATTAAAGTGGCATAACTGGTTTAATTATCATATTGAGTGGTTTTATAACAAGCCTGTGATTCTTTAGGATGATCCCTTTTCATTATAAACAAAGTTTGTTTTAATATTTAATTGAATTAAAAATATTAATTTTAATTAGTAACTTTAATTTTGTCATTTATATAAATGGAATTTTTTTTTAACTGAACAATTATGTTTTAACTAAAGTTCCATATTTTTAGGCGAGTATTTGAGATTGAATTCAGTTTGAATTATTATTTAAATTGGTGTTAATTTAAAAAAATTACCTTGGAATTTGTTATTCATTTTAAAATAATTTTTTAAGTAATTGAGAGATGGACTGTTTTCAAATTATAAATGTAGCAATTACCATAGTAAAATAAAGATTTTATCCTGATAAGTTTCTGTATAGGAGGTGATTGCTGAATTCTTGTGTATTACAAAATAGTTTAAATTTACAAAATTAAAATATTTGGGAGATGGTTAATATATTATGTACGTAATCCAGAAAACAAGATCTGCTTTATATTTTTCTTCACAAAAAGGCTGTTCAAGCTTTATGTTCTTTGAGTTATTGGGATGTGTGGGAAAAATATTCTCGCATAGCTTGTTAACTTATGCAGTGCTTGTTTGCCGAGATTTAAAAAAATTGACCATCCATCTTGGATTTCCTGGTCGAATTTCTCAATATAAGGGCAAAGTAATTCACACAAATTTGTGTTTACGAACCCAATCTATGAGCACATCTGTTGGAATGCTGGTGACACATTAATGAAGGATGCAAAAAAGGTTATAGTAACAAACTTGCAACTATTTCTGTTTTTTTTTTTTTTTTTTGCTGTAGTTATTGTACAGTTATGGAGAATAGATGTTTTATTATATCAATTCACCTGGCATTTTCTCAAATTTTCTGATTACTTCTGAATTATATTGTGTCTGGAAAAACTGAAATTCCAAAAACTGTATGCTCATCAAGTACAGTACTATCTGTCAGTTCAGCAGAAATTGAAAATATAATTGTAATGTACTCAAGACTTCTTGAAATATTACAACGGTAGAAGGCTATGCCTGAAGTCGGTGTGTAGTCATTGATTAGACTTGGTATATAGTGTAATTTGGTATCTTTACTGGAGGAATATAGTTATCAAAAAGAAAAACCAATCTCATCTTTGAACAATGTTTTAGAATCAGTATGGTGTTTTGCTAGTGGATATCAAGGCTTCAATCAATCAATGCAGCATGTTGTATGATGCATAGTAACTGTAGGCAGGGTTTTAAATATTATATAAATATATTAAATAAATATTAGGGCTGTTTTGAGGGATAGAATGGACATTTACTTGCTGCTCATATCAATGCCATATAGAGTTGCTATGAGAATTTTTTGATCATCCTTCTGTAGTCTAAATTTCACACTAAGCAATTTCATCTTTTTAAGCAGCTGAAATGATTTCTTTTGACAAGTGTTCTGTGGTGACAATAATGGCTGTTACTATTCTTTGTTGATTATAGATAGCAGTGTTTGAGTGTCTGAACACTCGGATCCTTCTACAATAAGCGATGGTGGCATCTATGCCTGTAATCAGTCTCATCATCGTAGTTCATTGTATAGTAAATGTTAATTTCAGATATTTAGTTACTCTAGTGTTTCTGTACAGAATTTTTTCCCTGGATTATGGACAAATTATAAAATATTGTATTTAATTTGGTTAATTTACTGTAACTTTAAAAAATTTACTAATGTTGCTTCATAGAAATGTCTTTAAATTTTATTATTTACTTTTATGTTAAATTTAATTTAAAAATAGTTTTTGATTTATCCTTGTATTTTTTATATTAAAAATAAGTTGCACTTTTTTTTTTGTCTCGATCATTTCAGATCATTTTATTTCTAGCAAACTATTGTAATTGATTATTAAGTTATCTATTAATACTTATATATTCTTAAAGACTTAAGAAAAAAAAATATTTTTAAGCGTAAACATTTTTTATAGTTTGTAAATTTACCATTCTTTAACTTATTTTTATTTGAAAATCTCAGGGAGGACTACTAAGTGCATTGGGATCATTGGGATTCATGTTTGCCCTCATGAATACTCCAGATGATGGGAAAAATACAAAATTAAGATTGGGCTATTTGATGGCGTTTGCTTTCCTCTCTGGTATGTTTAAACTTATGTTCAGTTTTACCTATTTAAATTTGGTAATATTTGAGCATGTCGAATCTGAATTTTGTGTACTTCTAAAGGTCTAGGATTGGGTCCTCTTCTGGATGTTGTCATTGCCGTAGAACCAGCCATAATTCCTACTGCATTCTTTTCAACCTGCCTTGTTTTTACATGTTTCACTCTTGCATCGATGTTCAGTAATCAGCGACGATATATTTATCTTGGGGGTAAGAATATATATTTTTATGCAGAAATGGATTCAATAGTTACGAGTGTGTTCTTCATTTAAAAATAAGAATGAGGTGGCTGAATGTTATCTTATTTTCAGGAACATTGATGTCCCTGTTGTCTGTAATGACGATCTCGTCTCTTTTGAACATTTTTATGGGCTCTTACATTTTGTTCAAGGTATGTAGAAACTAATCTGTATCATCTTTTAAAGTTATATGTAGGATTAGAATCTTTATCTTTTGTAAATTTAAATAAAAAAAATTATTCTATTTAGTACTTGTATACTTCTACCAATTTTTACGTGAAATTAATGGCCAAACTGTATCATTACCTATTTACCTTCTAGGCTCACATTTATTTGGGTCTGCTTGTTATGTGCGCATTCATTTTGTATGATACTCAGATCATCATGGAGAAACGTCGTAATGGCGATAAAGATTACATCTGGTAAATATTTTTTCTATTGAATCGTTTGGGTTATTTAATTATGTTAGAAATGTTCCTTCTTACCTGACTGTTCTTTCAGTTTATTAGTATGAGAGCTTTCCTATACTTTTATATCTGGTTTAGATATATAACTTCCATAATTTCAGGCATTCCGTTGGATTATTCCTTGATCTCATCCAAATTTTCCGCTACATTCTGGTTATTTTGACCGAGAAGGTAAGGTTAATCAAAATACTTTTTTCAACTTACTGATCGTTAGACTAGTTTCAAGCAGCACATTTTTTAATATCTTGGCACCTAGAAATAGCACAAGTTTCTTTCATACAATAAAAATAGTAATTGTACTTTTTTTTCTTTTTCAATTATACAGGAGAAAAAGGTATGTGATTTTAAATATGTTTAAAATTTTAAGTGAATTAAATACCGTGGGTTAATAGTTGAATCTTGTGCTCTTTAAATTATTTAATTATGGTGCTTTAAAGCTAAAATTTTTAGTTTATTATGAAGATAATAGAAAACAAATGTGCAACATCAATTGCATTAACAAAATACAGTCTGTAAATGTTTATATTTTACGTACCTTTTGAATTTGTAATTTCAGGAGAAAAAAGAATAATGTAATTGTTTGTTAACAGGTCTAGAAACTATCAATGTATCTTCCCAAGACAGTTAATTGTACTATAACTGTCTCGGTTCAACCTATTTCTAAATGTAAACATCTCATTTAACCGCTTAACATACAAATTTACGTAATTTCCTAATTAGGTGATGAATTTAATAGCTTCCCAAATGGAATATTTACTATTTTTATTCCATTAATAAAATGTTTCAAGTGATTTTTTTCATTTTAAATTGTTTAATGCTTTTCACTCAATTGTGGATTAAATTTCAAATTCAGTAATTCGATGCACACCTCAGACACATTGTATGCGATGTGGTTAATCTCTCCTCTTGTCTCTTATTTGATAGGGGAAGGACTTTATTTATATACGAAACCTCAGGTTTGTGTATCCAAGAGTAAATTGTAGCCAGTTTTTTGTGGATGTATTTAAATGGCTTACGGTTCATGCTCATTCAGTTATCTAAAATTTAAACAAAAGCTTATGAAAGAAGCTTAAATTACAAATAGTTGAAATATTTGGTGAATGTAAACGTCTCATTTAACCACTTGCTATACAAATTTTACTTAACTTACTAATTAAATTAAATAATATGTTACTTTGTTTGAAGTTTTAATCTTTATCCCTCAACCTGAAATAAAATGAATGCCATTGAAAACAGTGTGGATATTCTATCATGGTTACGAATAATATGATGAATTAAATTGAATATCATTATTCACCTAATTGTTTATTAAAAACTATTGGATTGAAATTTATTAATTGGTTCCATTTTATTTTAATAAAGTCACTATGTTCTAAAAGCAAGATGGATACAAAGGTAATATTTACCTGTAACAATTTGAATGGAATATACATTTATTGTTTCAAGAAAGCAGGAAAAATAAAGTGATATTAAAATTTGAAAGCAGTGTGTGCCGAGAAGGAGCACTTACTCGGTCTTTTAGGGGGGAAATTCTTCACTGAAAGTATAAAAATTGATTAGTGCATAAATTTGAAGTTTATAATATAAAATTCATGACCTTTTCTTTTTACAGGAAAGCAACAAGAAAAAGAAGTAGTTGTTCTTTTTTGGAGTCGTTTTAGAAGTGTGAAGCCTTGTGTATTGTGTAATTTTCTGTATTATAAATTAGACTTTGGATAGTTACGTCTTTATTACTTGATTTATGTTCTTTTAATTATAAAATACCTAAGTCAGAAATAAATATTTTTACTTTTTATGCTGTATTTTTTTCCCTCCTGTACAAGCCAAAATGTGGTTATATTGCAAGTTATACTAATCATATAATTTTATGTAAGTTATTTAATAATAAAATTTTCCTGATATCTAAAGAACCTCAAAGAATTGAGCAGTGACACATAAGAACACATGCAGTTATCTGTTTCTCAATTTGAACATGCTGTTAATCATTTCTGAAAATTGCTCAATCTAACCACAGTTTCACTTTATGTTCTGCAAGACTTGTGAATAGTTGTTTCTTTGTAAGAATTTGTCAATAAAAGGTTTTCTTAAAATAGTTTTTTTCCTTGGATATTTTTTTTATACTTTTTCTTATTCATTGTTATGCAAACATTGCAATTTTGTTTATATTTTTTAAAGCATATTTTGAATCCAAGTCTAATTTTTTTTTCTTGGACTACGAATGAAACTTAAAAATTTGTTACAAAATATTTTAAAGTTGATAGTTGAATTAAATATAGTAATCCTGTTATAATTTTAGTTCTTAAAACATGAAATAAATTTTAACTTGCTGTAAATGTTAGTATTTTAGACAAATTAGAATTTGATTTTTGGATTTGAAAATATGGATTTTTCAATTTATAAAATGTACTTATCCTAAATTTTATTATAGAGCATATGTGGGGGAAAAAATGTAATGATCGATATATGGCGATCTTAAGGTTTAAACTTAACAAAAATGAATTCTGGAGGGAAGAGGAAAGCAAATACCAAAATAATTGTTAATGATTTATCTATAAACTAAGTATTTCCCCCCAATTTTATAGGGCTCTATTTTTCTGCCTTATTTAATTGTATAGATATTAATTATGTTGGGAACCTGCCGCCATTGAGATTTATCTGAGAATGTGAAACACCTTTGTGTGTTAATAAATACATTAAAACATTAACAAATACCTAAAGTTTTTAGGATAGAAAATCTCTCCCAGAAATTTAGTAAGGGGTATTTTTTAATTATTTTAGAAATAAGTTCTCGAATATTTAAATTGATTTAACTTAATTACTGATTTACTATTAATCTATTTAAACAAAAATGTTAATTCTTATAGTTATTTTTACCAAAAAAAAAAAAAACTTAGCAAAGTGAATTTTTTTCTACATCAAAATATCTTATGTTAAATTTCCATTTGTTAAAATTATCAAAGCAATTATTGATTATTATCAACCTCAAGTTATCCTTCCCTTTAACAGCTAATCATAGGAATCGGTATGTTTTAGCCAATACAATCAATCTATGACCCTGAGCAATGTTTATCAGTTTTTTTTAATTGGCCTGATTAAAAAATTTTTAATTTTTTTTCAATAAGTGAATAATTTGGGATTTTATTTATTTTAAAACCATTATGAAAATTTGTATTCTTGTACATTCTCTCATATGTAGCATTCAAAAGTAAAGCTTTGTAAGTCTCATACAAACATGTATCAGAAGCTGTATTTGTGATCCTGATGCCAACCAATACTAAATGGTCTTTCCTAAATTTTTTTTTCACCTATCGTAATAAAATTCTCCCAAAGAACACCAGACATCGCACTGGCATATAATAGTAAAGTATTAAATTTTGGTTTGAATAAAAGACTTTTATTTGGGTCAGTTCTGTGATCCTTTTAATAGTTGAAAATCGAATTTGTATTTTAAACACTTTTTTTATAATCATTTGAAACGAAAGTTTGATGTATTTAACTCATTTCGTTTTTTATTGCATTTTCTTGTTTCTGAAGGTGGTAGTGGAGAGGGATTTTTTTACTTAGCTACTTTTTTTTTTATATAGGTAGTTAGCAGAAAATATAGCAATCATCAAAAAATGTGAACTATAGATTTTGATAAATCTTCATGTTTTCAACTTCCCTGAGTTCGAAAAATAATTTTTTGAAAAATGTTCCGTTTGTGATAAAGATAACTCCAAAACGCCTTGGGCTAGATGCTGGAAATTTAGTACATATATATATAAAACGCTTATGTGGACGCAAAATCAGGCTGAGGCTGTTAATCGCTGTATGACAACACTTCGACCCAGCTCGGTAACATCAACACTGATAAGTTTTTGCTTTAACGCTTTTGATAAGATTTCAAGCGAACACGTTTGGAAAAAGTAACTGACGAAATTCTTTTACGATGAGTATAAGTCGTGCCTTATCGATTTTAAAGTGAAATCGTCGAAAAAGAGAAGACGGGCCGAATGAAAATTCTCGTGAATCATGCATCGAGATTCAATTTCCGAGTGTACTATTTTTCACTCAATTTTTTTTTTAAACCCTATTTTGAAATGGACTGAATTTGAATATAGTTACTTTCAAATATTTTGTTTAAAACTGTTTCTGTGGTATAATTCCCATATTTGAAAATCTAATTTTTCGAATCCAGCTCATTCGATGCAATCACAAGAACAGAAATCTAAAACGATATGCTAATACGATGACGCCTATTAGCATATCATTGAAGAAGATTAATTTTTGTTTATCGCCGTACATATAAGTAAGAAGTCAAATATAAGATTGTGTGGATTTTGCGATGTTGGTCGTCGTTTTGTGTATTTCAAATAGATGCGAGTCATCGATAAGTATGTTTTTTATTTTCCATTCTGGTTACGAGATGTAACCACGTTTAAATAAATTTCAAGTCATTTTGTAATCGTCATTGCATGGTTCTCTTTCTTCATAGATAAATGCAATTTACGAATTAGGCCAAATTTATCTCAAGATAAAGTGGTTTAGTTAATGGCGAAGCAATCCGAGAGGAATTGCATCAGCAGTTTCTGGGGGGTAGGAGAGCAGGGGGCGGAGCCTCTCAGTAATCTTAACAACAAAATTCAAGATTTTATCAAATTTTGAGAAATTGTTCAGAAGTGTGTGTTATTCTGTTCCGATATAAATTAACACGATAATTATAAAACGAAGGAAGCTATTGTAGATAGATAAATTTCGTTTATTTTTATAGAGTTGATGACTATCAAAGTTTGAGTAAAATCAAACAAACCTGTTGATCTGTACTTTCAGATGTATGTAATCGCGGTATGTTCAAAAACTCAGTAGCTTAAATTTAACAGATTTGTAATAGGATTTTGTGATTGTAAGTTCTGTTATGTAATCAAAACACAATTTCGATTTTTGGATACTATTGGCACATGTCAAGAATTTATCGTCAAGTATGACACTCGGGTATGTATGCGAGAATATAACACGTCAAATATGATTAAGTTTTTTAAAAAATGCTAAATTCACGCCAATAGTTAATATTTCGTAATTATTGTACTCAAATGCCATAAGATAACACCGTTATTAAAATATACAGGGTATTTAGGCTCATTTTATTATTCAAAGGGGGTATTTTGAAACTTATACCTGAAGCAGGCGAGTTGAAAATGAAAGCGAATATCGTCCTCTCATTGTGTCAAGACGAGACGTAATGGCGCTCACGTGACGAGGTTGTCTCGCACGTGCCGTGCATCACACACATGTGCAGAGGAGGAAGAATTATTGCCAAGGTTGCATTCTGCATGAGTGCGTGCACTACGATCGAGCGCTTTCGAAACTCAGTTTTGATGGTTTGCCAAAAGATATCGCTTCAAATCTGCTGATCCAGTGCAAGAAGAATTTAAATTATGGATGGCTTGCTAAAGAACTAACTAACTTTCTAAACTCTTTTAGAACAAAAATTATATAATAATGCATAATTTTTGTTTTAAAGGAATTTTTAATTCTGATCAAATATTGAAAAATGTATTGATTTTTTTGGTAAATATTGAAGGAAGAGTTTTCATCTTTACCCAATCTGTTAATTTGAAAAAAATTAAAATACAAAATAATCGCATCCAATTTATGAAAAGTTAATTACAACGTTTTAACATATTTTGAGAGTTTTCATGAAATTTTGAAATTTCATATATGACCTTATTAAAAAATGAAGCACATTTTACTCACTGGATTTTTTTTTGTAAGGAGTTCGTGTAAAAATTAAAGTTTTTTATTTTTTAAATTCAATCTTTTTTTTAAATTTAATTTTAATCAATTTCATAATGTTTTGCACCTTTTTTTAACGCAATTTTATAATTTATAGTATATGTCTGTGGTGGCTCTCCACTGCGTAACGATTTTTGTTCCTTTATTTATTATTGTAAATTTATATTTTTAAAAGTGGTGGCAACACCCACTTTTGTTTCTTTTAGAGTTTTGATTATTTCATGTATATTTAATTTGTTAAGTAGTACTGTATTTTATGGTAAATATTTTTTCTTAAATCAGAGCTCAGAGAAGTAGTATTCTTTAAGAACTATTTATTCTGAAAGAATGAGTCATTTTCTTTTGTAATCTCCTGGTTATTATTTTTTTAAAAATTTTTGAGGAAATGAATTCTGAATTCCAAAGAACAAAAAGGAAGAAGCTGTGTTCTGGCTAAGAAGGTCTATATTTATTTTATTTTTGCTTTTTTTTCCCCCAGATTACAATCCTTTCCCCCCCCCCCGATGTTCAATATAGCAAGTGCATTTAAGTCTTCTGTATAAAATGCTTAACTGAAAACAATTCTTTGTTGATTTTTAATTTGCTGAAAGAGTATTCAGCACTCTCTCTAATGACTGAAATAATTATTTTAGAAAAACGTGAATTATTTTGAAATAGTCTCAGCTCTATCTTCTATTTGTGTAATAATGGTAACTGTTTAAAAATAGCATCCAAATTACTTAATCGGATTTTCTAACTTGCTATTTCGTAATATAATCTTTTTCTTTTTCAATAAAATGCTCTGAAATATTGTGTACCTAGTGCCTACAATTCACAATATCTAAATTAAGCGTACTTAATTTTTTGAAAAGAGTTTTTTTTTTCAGTCCTTCTCCTACCACACCATTTATTTCTACAAACCCGGTAAATGGCTCATTCATAGTATTCTCCAAAATTTGTGTACCTAATAATGATTGAAATTTGATTCTTATGGGGAATATCAGGGGTAAATTTATATACTATATTATATGGATGCTATTATGACGTTTTTTTTTATTTTATTAATTCATTACCTAACGCAGAAATTATTAGTTCCAGTATGTGTTAAATGATGCACAATTCTATTTTTGAATTTTTATTAAATTCTATTTTTATGACTCATTGCCACGTAATACTATTTACTTAATGATTCGATTGAATTTTAAAATAATTCATTATTAGGAGTTCCTATTATTTTTTTGAGTTCTTCGAAATGGAAGATTATTACATGCTAAAATTAGAATCGATCAAATTCTTTCAAATAATTAAATCTTCCGATTTCTTTATTTATAGTGATTTATTTTTTATCAATAGTCAAATATAAATTTAGACGTTTTAGTAATTATTTCTAAACAATAGACGAATTAAATTGGCCAACATGATCTTGGCCTCCTGATCCTGAATTACGTTTGACAGTTTTCTCCATTTATTATAGCCCCCTATAGATCGTGTAGATTGCTCATTTCTACATCATTTCGAAAATAGTCTATCTATACTTATAATAAAGCTCAATGTGTGTGTGTGTGTGTTGGCGCTCTACAGGCCAGATCGTCGGACCTATAGCTACTAAATTTGGTACATGTATACCTTGGAGGTCGGGAATGTGCACCTCGGAGCCCTTTTTTTGAATTTTTTATTAGAATTTGAAATAATTAAAATTTAAGTGAAATTTCGACGTTTTTCCGCTATAACTTCCGAAAATATTATTGCACAAACATGATTTTTATATCAATTTAAAGATTAAAAAAATTAGCTTTCTAACAGTATCAGTTTTTTTAAATTTATAATGTAAGCTTCTATTTTTAACGAATTTTGAAAGAAATATTTTAACCATGTTTTTATCACGTGACGCGATAAAATAAAAGAATGCCGGAAGTTCAAATAAAATAAAACTATCATCGTAAATCAAGTCTAAAGAAATGCAACTTTTAACACGTGACTGGATAAAATAAAAGAAATACAAAATGTGATATTTTCTAAAAAAATAAATCCAAAGCAAAAGATTCTAGGATCGTTTGCAATATCTAAATAATTAATTCAATAAATCTTCTTTACGGTAAACCTGATCAAATTTACACAGAATATGCATTGGAATCCCGACTTAATGGCATATTTCTATTATCGTTTGCAATATCTGTATCATTAATTCAATATTTTTTTTTTCATTATAAAATGTGATAGTTTCTAAAAAAATAAATGCAAAGCTAAGGTTTCTATAAAATCTGCAAGAGCATGTTACAGGGAAAAAATTAGGTTTTATCACCTTGTTGCCATCATTTTGACGGAAGTTCAAATTAAAAAAAAACAAAAAAAAAAACTATCATCGCAAATTAAATTTGAAGAAATGCAACTTTTACACGTGACTGGATAAAATAAAATAAATATAAAATGTGATATTTTTAAAAAATGCAAGGCAAAGGATTCTATGATCGTTTGCAATATTTAAATCACTAATTCAATAAATTATCTTTATTTATACAGGATTGAATTTATACAGGATATGTGTGCGGTAAATCAAATTATTTTTATGAATAGTATTTGTTTACTTGGAGTAAAAGCAAACGATTAATTTTATACCTTTTGAAATCTGGCAATGTGTTAGATTATCTTGGATAATCTGGCAATGTCTTAAGTTTTTTTGGGTTTTTTGAGAAAGAATAAAGATGCTGTTTTGACTTTTAAAACGCTTGAAGTATTTATTTTTATTTCTAAATGTAAGATACTTTGCAAGCTTAATTCTAAAGCTCAAGAAATCGGGTAGATTTCTTGATAACGCAACATTGTGGTGACCCGGACTGTGATATTTTAACTTGAAGGAAAGATTTAAAAAGGTAACTGCATTTATTATAACTTGTTTACTATTCGAATTTCGATATTTAAAAAGTATTTTCCGTTATTGCATTATTATGGAAGCTTTAAAGCTGAAACGGAAAACGGTAAGAAATGCATTTACCCGGTTATATAATACACTAGATGAAGCAGCAAAAAACAAAGCCGATAAAATGTCAGAGGATTTGGACTGTTTGGCGACCTTTAAGCTTCTTAATGAGAAAAATAACGAACTTTTACAACTTAATGAGGATATTTTAAATAATCTCTTGACAACTGAAAGGGTTCAACAAGATGATATTGATAAAGAAACTACTTCAGCTGATGATTATACTCTCAAATTCAAAAAGTTAAGTTTGTTAATGGGTCAGAAAGCTGATTCTGATGTTGATCTCGATTTACGATCCTCAGTTAGTTGTACAAAACGAAAGTTTAAACTTCCTCCGTTAGAGTTGAATAAATTTGGAGGAGATATCAAGGACTGATTACAGTTTTGGGGTCAGATTAGGAAAATTGATGAGGATCCCGATATTGATGAAGCCGATAAATTTCAATATTTAGTGCAGGCTACGATTCCGAATTCCAGAGCCCGAGAATTAGTGGATAGTTTTCCACCATCTACTGGAAACTATGCCAAAGCAATTAACTGTTTGAAATCCCGTTTTGGGAAGGATGACATTTTAGTTGAATATTATGTCCGAGAATTGCTTAAACTGACTCTGGCATTCAATATTAAAGACAGACAAATGAAGTTGTCTGCTATTTATGATCGTATCGAAACTCAGCTCAGATCATTGGAAACTCTTGGTGTTACAACAGAGAAATATGCGGCTATGCTGTTCCCACTGGTGGAATCGTGTCTGAGTGAGGAGGTCTTAAGAGCTTGGAAGAGGAATGATTGTGGCCGAATATCTAATAAGAAGGATGCCAAAGAATCTCGACTAGAAAGTCTGATGAAATTTCTAAAGAATGAAGTTGAATCTGAAGACAGAATAGCTCTTGCTATGGAAGGATTCTCTTTAAAAGGGAATGCAAATTATGGAAAAACTGAAAGAAAAAAGCCTCGAGAAGTAGAAACTTCTGTTCCGACAGCCAATGATTTGATTTATGGAGCCAAAACTTTGAAGTCGTGTTTATTTTGTGGAAAGGGCCATAATTCACAAGACTGTTTCAAAGCTCAAAGAATGTCTTTTGAAGAAAAACAAGATATTTTAAAAAAGAATAAGGCTTGTTTTGTCTGTTTGAAGGTCGGACATGTTTCTCGGAGATGCAAATCAACAGTTAAATGTATGATCTGTCAGAAAAAACATTGGACAATTTTGTGTCCTGAAAAGGCTAATCACGCAAGACCCAACACCGAAGATGATACTAGTATTGAGGGAAATGTAGTATTGGTAAATCAAAGCGAGCCAGAAATTCTTTTGCAAACACTATTAGTGTTAATTGAGGCAGGTGGAAGGAGTAAAAGGGTGAGAGCGTTAATTGATACAGGTTCTCAAAGATCATACGTTTTAAAGTCTACAATTAATGATATGAATATAACTACAGAACGATGTGAAAATTTAACGCATGTAGTATTTGGTGGTGCTAGTTCTAAGAAGAAACATAATTGCTACGAACTGTCAGTGAGCAATTTAAGGAAGAATTATTCTTGTAAAATTCAAGTTTTGGATCAAGAGATTATTTGCGGTTATGTTCCGAGTATGCAAAGAGGTCCGTGGGTCAAGGAGTTAAAAGGTAAAGGTATCCAGTTCACTGATATTGGAAAAGGCTCGATGCCTATAGAGCTGTTGATAGGAGCTGATTCCGCTGGAAATCTTTTCACAGGAAATATATGTCACCTGTCGTCTGGTTTAGTTGCTGTTGAAACCTATTTGGGATGGTGTGTAATGGGAAGACCAAAGGCTGCTTCCAACAGTTACTCATCTATTTCTCTTTTTATACGAAGTAATGACATTTCGGACCTGTGGAAACTAGAAACTATTGGTATAATGGACCCATGTGAGACCAATACCTCCAGGGATTTAGAAAGTAAAGCCATTGATCATTTTTCCAAAAGTGTAAAAATTGTTGAAGATGGAAGATATGAGGTCAAACTTCCTTGGATGCGCAGTCTAGATGAACTACCCACAAACAGAGATATTGCTGGAAAAAGGTTAGTTTCTACTAGTATAAAGTTGTTAAAAAGCAATAAATTTGAATGTTATAATGATGTCTTCGAAGAGTGGAAGAATGAAGAATTTATTGAGGATTCTGGTGAGGGACCTGGTCACTACCTACCTCATCGAGGAGTATTTAAGAACGAATCTACCACCAAAGTACGGCCAGTGTTTGACGCTTCCTGCAAGTCAAGAGGTAATCTCTCATTGAATGATTGTTTGAAGGGTCCTAATTTACTCGAATTGATACCTTCAGTACTTATGAAGTTTCGGGAGAAAACATTTGGCGTTGTATCAGACATAAAAAAGGCATTTCTTCAGATATCTGTTGATAGAGAAGATCGGAAATATTTAAAATTTCTGTGGTGGAAGAATAAAAACAGAGATTCTACTCGAGTTTATCAGCATGCCAGAGTAGTTTTTGGCCTGAATTGCAGCCCCTTTCTATTGAGTGCTGTCATCAATCGTCATTTAGACCAGTATTTATCTACTCCGTATCATGATACTGCTGTGAAGTTAAAGAATTCATTTTACGTAGACAATTGTGTCATTTCGGTGAATTCAGAGAAGGAACTGCATTGCTTTATTGAAGATTCAACAAAGCTGATGGCACAAGCCAAGTTTGATCTTAGAGGTTGGGAATTTACAGGAGAAGCTATTTCTTTGAAAGATCTCCAGCCAACTCCTGTTTTAGGACTTTCGTGGGATAAATCAGAAGACGTACTTTTCTGTGATAATTCCTTAGTAGAAATACCCCCTGATACCCCCATTACTAGGCGTGTGATTTTATCGTATGCTCATAAGGTTTTTGACCCTATTGGTTTTACTTGCCCGGTCTCTTTGATACCGAAGAAGTTATTGCAAAAGTGTTGGCGATCAAAAGTGAGCTGGGATTCAGAGGTATCAATGGATATGAAAAAAAACATTTCTGAAATGGATAGATGATATCAAAATTTTACACCTTGTGAAAATTCCAAGAAAATTTTTAACTGACAATGTATCCTCTTTTAGTTTTCACGTATTCTGCGATGCTAGTGGCATTTCATTTGCAACAGCTGTGTTCATTCGTTGTCAATCAGCTCATGGAATCTTGATACAACTGTTAGCTGTGAAGTCTAGAATAGCCCCATTAAAACCCGTTACTATTCCGAGACTGGAGCTACTTGCCTGTTGCATTGGAGCAAGACTCAAAATTTGTAAAAGAGAGTTTAAATATGGTAAATGTGGAAACACGCTTTTGGACCGATTCCTCTACAGCTCTCCAATGGATAAAAAGAGAAGAACCTTGGAGTGTTTTTGTCCGGAATAGAGTAGCAGAGATCCGAAAATTGTCAAACACCGACGACTGGAGACATGTTCCGGGAGCATTAAATCCCGCAGATTTGCCCTCCAGAGGATGCTCTGTTTTGAAGCTTTTGAAATCTAAATGGTGGGAGGGCCCCACATGGCTACTTTTACGCGAAGAAATGTGGCCAGAAACTAGTCACCCAATTGACGAAGAGATTATCTCAACAGAAAAATGTAGCAAATCACTTAGTCTCATAAACAACTCTCCTGTTACTACTAGTCTTTTCTCTCGGTTATCAAGTTACAACAAAATTATTAGAGTTGTAGGATGGATATTACGATTCAAGCATAATTCGAAGACCGTTAAAGAATGCAGAAAAAGGGGCTCTTTGACTATACTCGAAATAAATGAAGCGGAAAAGAAGATTATTCGGCTGATTCAAGAAGAGTCTTTCACAGAAGAATCAGTTAAAGGTTTGAGAACTCTCAATGTTTTAAGAGATGAGGAGAGTATTTTAAGGATTAAAACTAAGCTAACTGAGAAGAATGACTTCCAAAACTTTAGATACCCCATTCTACTTCCTGGAAAACATAGGTTAGTGGAACTTCTGGTCAGAGAAGCTCATTTGGAAAACTCTCATGCTGGAGTACAGATTCTGCTGTCAAAATTGAGAGAAAAATTTTGGGTTATAATTGGAAGAAGAACCGTTCGCAGAGAAGTCAATAAATGCTTAAGATGCCAGAGATATACTTCCAGAAATATAGAGACACCACCTGGTGGTTTGCCTCAGGACAGAGTCGAAGAATCCGCTGCATTTGAAGTGAGCGGAGTGGACTTGGCTGGACCACTTACCCTTAAGGGCGGTGACAAATGTTGGATAGTTATTTTCACCTGTGCAGTGTACCGTGCGGTACATCTCGAACTGGTACTGTCACTTACCACTAGATCATTTCTTCTTTGTCTTCGGCGGTTCATAGTCAGACGAGGTCGACCAAAGGTGATATACAGTGACAATGGGACTAACTTTGTGGGCGCTGAAAATTTGCTACAAAATCTGGATTGGGATGAGATAGAAAAGGCAACTTCCGTCCAGAGAATAACATGGAAGTTCATTCCCCCCTCTGCACACTGGTGGGGTGGATTTTGGGAAAGGATTGTGCAAATGGTGAAAAAACTCCTTAGACGTGTTTTAGGAAATGCCTGCTTGTACTACGAAGAGTTTATTAGTATCCTATGTGATTGTGAAGCAGTCATAAACTCCAGACCTCTTACCTACGTATCCGAAGATACCAATGATCTTATTCCTCTCACCCCATCAATGTTTATACAGGACATTTCGACGGTGGGAGTGCCGGATTTGGATAAACTTGATGCAACGGACATCAAAGGGCGTCTGAAATATCAACAAAGTCTTAGGCAACACTTAAGAAGCAGATTCCGCCGTGAATACTTGGGCATCTTATTGCAACCACGAAAGAAAAGCACTTACTATGAAGTAAAACCTGGAGAAATTGTCTTGATTGAAGATGATTCAAAGAAAAGGTTACTATGGCCTATGGCTAAAGTTCTTGAAGTGTACCCAGGTAAGGATAACACAGTTAGAGTAGTGCGATTGAAAACACAAAGTGGTGAGATTGTACGACCTGTTCGACGTATTTATCCTCTGGAAATAAATTGCACAGAAGATGAAAGCCATGCTGGCGCAAAACCTTTTACTACAAGATGTGGTAGAACTGTGAGAATACCGTCAAGATTTTTAAGGACTTGAACAGTTCAAACTATTTTGTATCATTTAAGCTAATATTTATTTACCTTATTTTTAATTTGATTATATTCTTATAATCAAAGGTGGGAGTGTGCGGTAAATCAAATTATTTTTATGAATAGTATTTGTTTACTTGGAGTAAAAGCAAACGATTAATTTTATACCTTTTGAAATCTGGCAATGTGTTAAATTATCTTGGATAATCTGGCAATGTCTTAAGTTTTTTTGGGTTTTTTGAGAAAGAATAAAGATGCTGTTTTGACTTTTAAAACGCTTGAAGTATTTATTTTTATTTCTAAATGTAAGATACTTTGCAAGCTTAATTCTAAAGCTCAAGAAATCGGGTAGATTTCTTGATAACGCAACAATATGCATTCAAATTCCTTTCAAATGGCCAATATGTAAAATATTATTAATAGGCATATATATTGTTTAATACTATTAATTTGATTTAAATGCAGTAAATAATTACATTTTACGTTGTTTGAGTCAAACAATGCATTTATGAATAATGAGTTTTAGATTTCTTTATACTTTGCTGTGTGAGCCATATTTTACAAAATATTTTTATTAATATTTTGAATAAAAGTTGCTACATCAATCAGTCTTCGTAATCAATCATTAAAGCTGACTGATTAAAAAAATTAGAAAAACGCGTTATTTTAGAGCTTTCAGTCCATCATCTTAAAGAAAACATTAATTTCAGGTACAACTATTTCCCATTGTCTCGTTGTGGTCACGTGATTTTCCGGAAGGAGGCGTGATCTTCTATTACGCGTTAGGGGCCGCGGTGGCCTGGTGTTAAGGTACCGGCTTCGGAGTGTTTCAGGTTCGAAACTCGATTCCACCGAAGAGCCGTCATGTGAGGGGGCATCTTGCACGTTAAATCTGTCAGGCCAAACGTCCTTTCGCTGGTGTGGCGTGGAGAGGGGGTGCCACTTTAGGTGTCGTCCTCATTATCTGACCTTGGTTCAAAATGATCAGGTCCGTCTCAAAATAGCCCTAGTGTTGCTTCACAACGGGAAGTTAATATAACTAAAACTAAACTGTATAATTTAGTGCAACAGACTGTAGTACGTGGGAATTTGAAACTATCATTTATGCATCGAAATTACAATAAATTTCTGATTATAGAATTTGCATTAAAATTCAAATTCATTTCTACTCCCCCTCCCCTCCCATAGCGAAAGATGAGAAATGTCGAATATCAACTCTTTCATATTTTTTAGCAATACCACAATGGGTTTTTTTTACATCAGTTTATCTTTTTTGAAGATAATTTATCAGCTAAGCCGTCTGGGATAATGACAAGTATAAGTACCCGATATGCTAAAAGATTATGCTTTTTATTTAATTTTATTTATCTGCATGTTTCCGTTTGAGCAACACAATTTTTGGGAGGCTCATACAATAGAAATAAAATGCGTCGCTCCATTTAATGCATTGCCTAAAAGCCTAACTGCGCACTTAGATGAGGCGGTGGCCAATTACATTTTTCAAGCAGATATTACCTATATACATAAAAGTGAATGTTTGAATGTATATCTCTTAAGCCTTCCTAAACCGTTTACCTGATTGCGATGAAACTTGATCAGCTTATAAATAAATAGGGATAAACTTATCCCTATAACCACCTACGGGATGGTTATAGGGATAGTGCAATAATCTAAAGTATAAAAAATAATTTCGAATCTCAACCGCATCTATTGACCAAGGATTCATCTCCAAGTAACTCGCCGAGGAGACGATAGTTTCTATAGGAATGCTAAATCCAAGTGAAAAATTAATATTTTGCAGCTATAGTACGTTAATGCAAGTCATTCTCAGAGGTAACAACTTCATGACAGATGATGCGAGAAAGTTTTGGGGAGATCAACCCTGGGGGTTTTAAATTTTAATTAAATGTTAACGTTTTTCGCAGTAACTTCCAAAAATATTATAGTACAAATATTTTTGCACCATCTTAATTTTCAAAAATTACCTTTTCAACTGTATTAATGGTTTTATGGTATAAATATATTTTCTATAATTAATCAGTTTTAAAAGAAAATATTTTAATCACCTTTTCTAAAATTAAGTTTGAGAATTCTGAACGAATATGAAACGCGTCACGCGATGCAATAAATAGTTTCTTTCATTACCATTCTGAAAAAACACCAAGCTGTACAATTCTAAAAGAATACACAAATCTAATAGATAAAAATGAATATTTGTTCGTTCGTATTTTATATGCTGTCTTACCGTTCATCCTATTTCGATGAAATATTGCCAAGTTTTGATGGATTGCACTTAATATTATTTTCGGTGGTAGCAACGCTCCGGGTACCGGCTAGTGTCGTATCGTAATTAAGGTCTTTTGCCTCCCCCCTCTTTTTAATTTCTTGTGCACAAAATATGGAAAAAATATTGTAAGCGTTAAAACATTCGAACTCGGGATTTTGATTAATCGCTTAAGACCTCCCTTAATTAAAAAAAAACACATAGCTGAAAAACGTCCATCTGTCTACGACAAAGATAACTCAAAACCTCTTCGAGGTAGATGGAAGAAACTTGGTATATAGTCTCAGCATCAAATTTTGAATGAAATCTATTCAGAGGAAGTCTCTCTGTCCGGCTGTTCGAATATAAATAACACAATAGTTACAAAACTAAGAGGGCTATGTGGATGAAATTCAATACACAGATTTCATATCTATAGAATGGACGATTAGCGTGTTCTGAGAGAAATTTAGTAAGGAACTGACCGTCTATCAGTGTGTACTTTCAGAAACATGCAAACGCGACGATTAAAAAAAAAAAAAGCAAGGCTTTAAATATATCAAATGAGGTATGGGATTTTGTAACTATTAGTTTCGTGTCACATTTCTGTTCCATTCAGTTGAGAAAAATGTACTTGAAACCCAAATTCAATTTCTGGAGCTTTGAATTAGGCGAATGAAATTCGAGTACGGTCTTTACACCAAATGTGCAGATTTCTGTCAAATTTTGAGAGGAAGTCTGTCTTTCGGCTGTTCAATTATAGGTTAAAACAATTGCTACAATACAGATACTGCTCATAGTGGCTGCCTTACTTTTTCAGAAATCGCCAACCGGGTTCGGCAAGATATCTGTTTTTCTTGGAGGAGGGCCCCTGTGCATGATTGGTCACTCTGAAGCTGTTTTAGTTGGGGTTGGCAACTGGCGCGATCAGACAACTATCTCAGGATTTCGAAGTGGACACACTCGTGTACAACGTCATGTGAAGGGCCACATAGTTTATCCCATATGTCCAAAATGCAACTGGGCCCTCCGGTTTTACTGAGCCTAAGACTCATTAGTTGGCCGGTCGGGGGTGTCCCGCTATCTCTGTCCAAAATGCAGAGCGACTCAAGCTGCTCCTGCTCACATTTCGGCCTGCATCGGTTTCAATAAAGGCCAACTGTCCTCGAGTCCTGAGGCAGTGCTACATTGCTTGAAGGCGTTCGGACTCATGGACAGCAGATTTAAGCCTACATGCTATACCCCCAGGTGGCTCTTGCTAATTAAGGATGAGAAGTTTTCACCATGGTGGATGATTCTCGTCACCCTAATGGGCACACAAAAGATGGGGGTTTGGCTCCTCTCATCGATAATAGGGCATAATTCCTTAGGGAAGAGCTGTACCGTGACCGGTAATGGCTCTGAGGGATCAATTACAGTTCCCGCCAGTGCTGCTGATGCATTTCTACAGAAGTCCAAGTGATTACGGGAATTTTGCCAATGGATCTCAAAGCAACGGAAATATTCACTAAATTTCAAAAAAGGACTTCTAGCAATAAAGTTAAAATAGGAAACAAATGTTTCAACAATAAAGAGTATGAAATGCATTTCGACAAGTTCGAACAACACCCTGCCGAATAATTTATTCATGGTTTTCAAATGAAGATCCCAAAAATGGATGGATTAGAAATTTTTACAGGTGGTTTCAAAAGATGAAAATAAAGTAGGAGCTGCAATAGCAGCATACTACTTTGGGTTTAGCTCAGTTATATTGACGCCCCGATGTAAAGCAACTCTAGGGCTATTTTGCGACGGACCTCGTCATTTTGAACCACGGTCAGATGACGAAGATGACACCCGAGCTGGCACATCCCTCTCCACGCCACACCAACGGGGGGACGTTTGAACTGACTGATTTAGCGTGCAAGAGACTCCCTTACACGAAGGTTCTTCGGGGAAATAGAGTCTCGAATCTGAAACCCTTTAGTTCTGAGGCCGAGACCTTACCACCAGGCCCCCACTGCCCCTTATACTACTATATGAAAGAAATAGATAAAAGTCTTGTGAGATTATCGAACCATGCAACAAGTTTTCAAGTAGAAGTACAAGCTTTAAAAATGGCCATTGAATCAATTGAAAGGGTGGAGGACGGACAGAAGTGCTCATTTTTTCCGATTCGCTGTCAGTTTTACAAGCCATACAGTCATCTCACAATTGTAATAATGTAATGGGATAGGCACGGTAAAAGAAAATATAAAAAGTGTTAAAATCAACAAGTTGATAGAGTTAAATTGGATTAAGGCCCATATTGAGATGTATGGTAAGAGTGTTGATATTATTGTCCCCAAATCAAGTGGTGTCTTAAAAGGGGAAGTGATAGAATAAATAAAACTACAATTGTTTAACTGCTGGTATATGTCCATAAAAGGAAGAGTCCTTTTCGACTTCAATCCTAATCCGGAAATAAAAATAAGAGCATATCATCCACTTATAATCCAAATAATATCTGGACACGGGAGATTTCCTGCATATTTCGAAAGATTTGGAAGAACACAGGGAAATAAATGCATTTGTGGAGAAATGGGTGCGGTTTAATACTCTTTAATGGAATGTACAGCGTTCTCAGAGCCAAGGAAAAACCTGAAGATTGTCAATAATGATCTAAGTACAGTACTGATGGTACCAGGTCATCTCAAACCCTGAAGGATATGATGTTAAAAATTGTTGGTTTCCTTCCAACTGTTTGAGAGTGTGCAGGTGGGGAGAAAGACAGCTATTGACTACCTCGAAAGGAATGTCAGTTTCACGGATCGGTCCATGTGAGGTTGGACAATACTTATTCAGCAGTCGGCCACAACAAATCAAGTTAATACTGCTACGTTCAGTGGTGGCGGGGTGGTCGGCTGTATACAAGAAGAGGTATTGCTGTACCGGCAGTCCAACTCTTCAGGATTATCCTTGTGCCTTCGGGTTGGGGAGGATAAACTGAAAACCAAGGTTTTAAATTTTTGAATTTTGCATGCTTATTTCGTCCTTTAATTAATGTCATTTACTGGCCAATTACAAAGAAGCATAGTGAAATTTAAGGATGAATAAAACATTCATCTGTCTAAACGGGATGTTATCCCTGTTGCTATAGGCGATAGCTAGGATCAAACTCGCGATCTTATGGTTCGTAGCCAGATAACATGACCACAAGACTAAAAGCAATCAGTCAGTCATGAGGATGTTATCTGGCTTATAAAGCTTCCATTACAATATGCTCTTATAAGTTTTAAGCGATCTTTATTACTGATTTTTAAACATACATTTAATTCTTGTTCTGTTAAATAAATTGTTTTGAACCCATATTTTCATTCCCATTTTTTGTATCTCGTCAGAGCACAAATATTCTTTCTGAATAAATGGAATTCAGTGGTTAGACATTATGTTCAGAGTAATGCCTTAAATGCATCGTTCATATCCACTTTATCAATAAACACATTTCCCTTTTCATACATTTTTGCTTGTTTTTTTTTAATGATATTTACCTTTCGTTTCTCTCTCTCTTTTTCTCTAACTGATGTCCCACTTATAAATTGCAGAGTTGTCAAATAAAGGAAACGATTTTCATTATTCTCTGATAAGCTTGTTTTGAGGTGTTATCTAGGGGTCGTATCTCTACTTGACGTCATCACGCATGCAGAGATGTGTTTCATAGTTCAAAGGATTGTGCAATAATTCTATTTCATCGTACATATTGTGACACTTTCGCTTTCAATAGGAGTATGATGCGTTTGATTTTCGTTTATGTCTGCGATTGATATATGTTAACATTTTACGCTTCAATCAAAAAGTCATATTTATAATTTCAAAACTCTCTGGAGTTAGAGAGACAATTATTTTTTTCACTTTCTGGCATATGAAATATACAATATAAATAAGATTTTAACTATCAAGAAAATTGAGGTGGATGTTTTGAACAGTCTCCATGTTAAAATTTGAAAAACACACTTTTGTATTAATGTTTATCTCTGAATACGATAAATAACTCAAAAATGCTTTGAGCTATTTGAACAACATCGATGTATGTATTTATACCAAATTTGTAGATTTCCCTAATTGATGGGATTTTTTCCCTTATTTTGAATCCCTGCCAGAAAAAGTCGTCAGGACGGGTCCTTTTTCTATTTCATTTAATTTTGATTCCTTTGTTTTCCTTTTAACTTGGCTCTTTCTCTCTCACACACACACACGCACATGTATGTATGAATGTATACATACATACATACATGTAGGAATGGATGGGACAGAATGCCCATTCAACCTTATTTAGATCAGTGTTAAGGGTAACTGATTAAAGAGAAGCTTTTAAATGAAAACAGTAAATTTATTTAAGCAATGAAGAAAAAACATTAACAATTAGGACAGAACAGGCTATTTACAATCGAGAAAAAAGTATAACCTTTAGATAACACCAAGGCTGAAGCCTAATCAAGTGTTCCATGGCAAAACTATGTGCTACCGTTGCGTATTAAATAATCACGATTAGAAACAAATGGCCCTCTATCTCCGTTTGCCAAGTGAATGCCAACAGCTCGCTTTTCTCGTTTGACGTCACGCGTCTTAGACTTTGGATCAAGGATGCTAGTAGAATCCCTGGTGCCATCTATTACAATAAAATAAAACTAAATGTGGAATGGTAATGGCTGCTAATTACATCTCTACATACATACATAAAGATTTAGAATTATTGAACGCAAATGATAGGTTCGAAGACATTGAAGAATATTTTTCCATTTTTAAGTTCCCTTTATTCCATTTCCGGAGAAAGGCAGACGTATTTACAAGTAGAAGTGACGGAATAAGGCAGAAATTAATTTTTCTTTCTTTTATATAACATATCTTGATAGGCAAAATATTTTTTACACTCCTAATATATTAAGACTCTCATAGAGATTTCTGAGCATGTGACTTTCAAAGCAGGGGAAACACAGGGATCTTTTTTATAAAACTATTTGTTTAGGTCAGCCACTTTTATCCATCACTCTCACCGTGGGATTCGCTGACGAAACATTTTTAGAGAGCATTTCATGAATTAATGAAGTAGACAAAGTGGAATCGGATCAGGTAATAAGAGAATATTTTGGAATGAAGTTACTATGGGCTAAATTAAGATAAAAATTTAGAAATTAATTTGGATTTAAATTAGAGTTAGAATATCATTATATATATATATATATATATATATATATATATATGGTGTGTGTGAGTGTTAACAAAATAAGACAAGCAAAAAGGAACACAACTGAATCAAAACTATAACAGAAAAATCAGTGCCGTTTTTGTTTCGTTTACATAATTTTATTAATTATAGTAATTTGGATTTGTTTCATTAATTGGTTCTATTTCATTTACCTTTCGTTTTGTGAACTTTTAACGTTCGATTCCCAATTGAGTTTTAATTTCGGTTTCGACCTAGTTGGTGTTTTGGCCCTCGATAGCTCATTGGTTTAAAATTACTCAATTAAAATAAACTTACTAAATAAAATTACTCAATTAAATCACACACATATTCTTGGACTGTATCTCTATATTTATTCACATACTCTCTCTAAACGCTTATGGCGTTCTCGTCTCTCCTTCCCCCTGGCGATCGCAGCGCCATTTTAGGATAGTGGCCAGGCGTCACAACATACCGCCCGCCTTGACAAATTTATCAAATTTTCAATACACAATAAAACAATATGAAATTATTAATTCACAATATACTGATTACCAATGATATTAAACATAAAACGCATTCGAACAATTAAATATATAATACAAAATTACAATACACTTAACCGTAAATCACAAATTACATTACACTCTTATAATACACAATTTTACAAAAACAAATTAAATCTATTCATTCATTGGAAGTAAATATATTTTTGAGATAGGTCTTTTGAAAATACCTTTTTCTGTTTCGATACTTATAACTCTAATTTTATTATCCATCCCTGGAAATAACTCTACAACTCTTCCTAATGGCCAATTACAAACAGCCATATTATCTTCCTCGATTATAACAAGATCTCCAATTTTAACATTATTTTTTTTATCAAAACACCACTTACTACGTTGTTGCAAATTACAAAGATAATTTTTGAGTTTCTAATCCAAAATCAATAAAATAAAAGGTATATAATCTCTTACCTTTGCTGCCGCGGGTTCATCGATAAAACATCTCTGTAAATATTGTTTGAAGAAAAAGAGTGCAGTTTCGGTATAATCCTTTTTATTTTCTTCTAGGGCACAGACATAATATGATTATGGATAATATTTACATGCATTATTTACAACGCGCTTATACGATCATTAATTTGGCCATCCTCCGACGTTTAACAATACGTCGGTCTCATACAAAATCTCTTAAACATCTGAAATGAAAAATCTACTGACGTCAGCAGAGCGCGTGGGCGCCAAGATTATAACATATGAATCTGCTGACTCAGTTTTCCAACATCCTCCCACCTTTGAGTTTCAATTACAGGAAACTCAAACATAAATTCAAATAAGAAATTAAAATTTCAAATTAACAAGAATAATTTCTGTTACTAAAATACAGATATCAAAATAATTGAATTAAAAATATGTTTAAATTAACGAATATAAATCAAGAAAATATTACAATAAAGAGAATATATCAAAGTAACAAAATATTTGCAATAATCACGATAAACTAAAGTATTATTCAAAATTAGTTATTTAGTATTGAATGTGTTTCAATTAGAGTCCATAAATGTGTATAATGTAAAAGTTCAGTTCTAAAAAGAGTTCTTCTAAAAAAGAAAAACTTCAGTTCTAAAAAAAGTTTATAACATGAGTCTCTTTACCCTTTTTAATCTTCTACCATACCTAGAAGTTGGTTCATCAGGTTCAGCTTTATCACGAGAATCACTTTTAGGTGTGCAGGAATCATCACAAGTAAAGTTATTCTTTCGTGTTTCACAGGTTGTAATAGTTCTTTTTGAGATTCACTAATTTCTAAAGGATACAGCCTCAACGTTGGACGTAGGACTTCTCCACCTTTGGTTTTCAGTTTCACAAGTCTGATATGTCCATCGGGCGATTTGAAGATTTCGATGACTTTACCTAATGGCCAGTCCATTCTTTTTACGTTGTCAGAGGATATCAAGACAACTTCGCCTAATTCGATGGATGGTGAGATTCGTGTCTTTTTCTCATATTGTCTCAACTGTCCCAAATATTCTGAGCGAAAACGTTTTTTCAGGTCACTTCGAATTTTTTGTCGATAAATAAATCTTCTATTCAGGGCTTTAGAGTCCAGAAGATCTAGTTCAGGTGTACCGATTTCTTTAACTTCCTGCAAAAACATACAAGGAGTGAGAGGTTCTAGATCATTAGGATCATCACTTATATAAGTGAGTGGTCTACTATTGATGACACTTTCACACTCACACAAGATGGTAGTCAGTTCTTCGAAGTTGAGGGACATCTGACCTAGAAATTTACGTAGTATTCGCTTGATCATCCTGATCAAGCGTTCCCAAAACCCACCCCACCATGGAGCAGACGGAGGGATGAATTTCCAGTCTATGTTGTTGACTGTACTGTATTGAGTTATCTTACTCCAATTGATCTTTTTGATTAGGTTGTTTGCACCTACGAAGTTTGTGCCATTATCCGAATATACAATCGTGGGTCTTCCTCGACGAGCCACAAATCTTCTGAATGATTGAAGAAAACTTTCTGTTGATATTGAAGTGGTCAGCTCGAGATGTATAGCTCGATATACTGCACAGGTATAAATGACAATCCAGGACTTCTGATTATTCTTTAAATAAAGAGGACCGGCGAAATCTACTCCTGTAATTTCGAAGACAGAAGCAGCTCTGAGACGATCAACTGGCAATGGAGCTGTTGGAGTTTCTATTGGTCGTGCGTCAAATCTCTTGCAAGTAACACAGTTCTTGACAACTTTACGGACAGTCTTTCTGTATTTCAGAATCCAGAATTCTTCTCTGAGGTTGCTCATCATTATTTGAACACCTGCTTGGCCTAGAGAACAGTGTTTCCAGCGAACAAGTTTTTCAACTAACGAATGTTCACTGGGTAACACGATAGGAAATTTAAAGTTCTTTAAATCTTCCTTTAATGAGAGTCTTGTCTTAATTCGCAAAAGTCCATATTCATCTTCTAATAACTGGAATTTTTGTAGACGCTTATCTTGAGATCCAGTGAAAGATTCTTGTTGTACTAACTTTAACAATGAAAGTTCTGCTAGGTTCCTTTCTTCCAATGTTTTGCTTCCTAATTTTCTATTGCTCTTTTCTACCTTACAGTTATTGAAAAATCTGTAAATCCAGGACATAACTAGAAGAAGTTTAGGATAAGAAGAGAAAATGTCGTAAATTTTAGTCTCCTTTACTGTATTCGTAATGCTAACAATTGTTTTACGTTTTTCGCCATTTATAATATTTTCATCTGGAAAAATATTTGTTTTGGGCCAATTTTCAGGGGATTCTTTTAACCAAGGAGGTCCTAACCACCAGTTGAATTTGGCTAGGTCTTTAAAACCACAACCTCTAGATGGTAAATCTGCTGGGTTCATTTGTCCGGATATATGATTCCAATTGTCTGGGAATGTAGCCCAGTTTTCGTTCTTTTCTAAGTGCGTTACTAGAATCAGACCAATATCGCTTTGCAACGTCTTCTATTCCCAAGCTCTCTTTTACGGATTGACATAGTCGAGCACCTATATTACAGGCCAACAGTTCAAGTCTAGATATCGTAATTGATTTAAGTGGGGCGACTCTTGATCTAGCTTTATCAAATTGCAATTAACTGAATCGTCACTTTCACTCCTGAGAAAATTCTCCGAATTTTCTCACTTTCACTCTGAATTTCTCCGAAGCATCGCAAAATACATGCAAAGTTCTATTTCTAAGTGCTTCACTTTTATCTAGACTTCTAGGAATATAAATATCATTTAAAAATTTCAGTTGATTTTTCCACTTCAAAAATTTATTTGCTATGTAAGATGGCAATTCAGTATCCCAACTTATTTTTAATTTCCAGCATTCCTGTAGTAGAAGTTTTGGCAGTAATGTGAACGGACAGTCAAATATTTTATGCACAATCGATAAAATGAATCGTTTTGTTAAAGGTTTATCTTCTATTGTGGAATCTAAATCTCGTAAGTCAACAGTTAAAGAGTCACTTTTTATTTTCCACTTTAAGCCTAACACTGAAACGGATTTCTCTTCTATTAAATCAGATTATTCAAAAGGGGTATGCTCCCACCTTCGCAAATTAAATTTTTCTGGGCCAAGTATTTAGTGTGACTCTTCAATGAACTTTATCAGTTCTTCTTTACTGTCCACACTATGGACACAATTGTCCACATAAAATGATTTCAGAAGTTTTAGGGCTGTTTCTTTGTAGACAGGGGGAATATTTTTCAAATGAAATTCAAGAGTGGCTCCTAGTGAAAAAGGGCTTGAGGTTATTCCAAAAACAACCCTCCTATGCTGAAAGATTCTTAACTGCTCTTTTTTCCCTTCCTGCCACCACAAAAATTTTAAATAAGGCCTATCCTGATCATGGAGCTCAATCTGCAAAAATGCTTTTTCAATATCAGCAATAACTCTAATTTTCCCATTCTGAATCTATTTAGGAGAGAGGGAATTAGCTCTACCAAATTGGGCCCTTTTTCTAAACTATCATTAATTGATGGTGAATTTTTTATCTCTGGCAGAGCCATCGAAGACTGGCCTAATCATTGTCGTAGAGTTTTCATTAAAAACAGGACGGTGAGGTAAATAATGTTCTGGTTCTGAGCTAGATACTTCCTCAATAATACCCTGATCTAACCAGTCATCAAAAATGGTTTCATATTCTTTAATTTTCCCCAATTTGTTAAGAGATTTAATACAATTAACAAGTCTCTTTTCGTAAATGTCCTTACAATTCGTTAATGGGGGATGACCCTCCACCCAAGGCAAACGCACTTGATACCTCCCTTCTTTGTTTCGACTAACAGTTTGGGAAAAAATGTTCTTTAGCCGCTAATTCTATTTCTTCACGAGTTTTATTTTGACTCGGTTCACAAATTCCAAGTGTATCTAATTGCCATAAATCAGAAATATTTACGTCATTAACGTGACAGAATAGAACAGTATTTGTGCTGTCATGTTTTTCTATTTCATTCGTCTTTCCCATCAACGTCCAACCTAACTTAGTTTCTACACATACTAACCCTGAACTAAGCTCCTCTACTCTCTCAGTTAACAGCTTACCCGCAACATCTGCCCCAATTAGCAAATGAATGTCTAAAGGGGATGATTTATACAGTAATTGATCATCAGAAGTATGCGATACATCAGTTAAAAATATCTTCTTAGATTTAAGATCTTTTACATAGGGGAACAAATTTATTCTCGAAATATTGGAACAAATTGTTTCCTGATCTAACACTTCAAAATTACAATGGTAACTGTTATCTACATTACTTAAATGCACCAAATATTTTTTATAGCTCTCAGGTTTTTCTTAACCCCCAAATAAAGAATGTAAAATAGATTCCTCATTAATTTATTCATATTCCATACTTTCTGCTGCATATTTTGACATGTATGACCTTTCTGACTCGCTGTCAATTAATACACGAATGTTTCTAGTTTTATCCTTTCCGCGAATTTTAACCACTAATGTTTGTAAATAAACTTGCCGCATACATGTTTTATTAGTTAAAGAACTCTCCGCAACAATTTTATCTTCCGACTTCCTTTCCTTATTTTTATTTTCCGAAAATTCATCATTACCTTTACACATTATAGGCAAATGATTCCCTTTACATATTGAACAATTAAATTTATGCTTACAAAAACGCGCGATATGTCTAGGTTTAGATTTTAAACATCGGAAACAGACTCCGCGATTTAAAAGTATTTCCTTCTTTTTCTCGAATGTTAAACTCTACGCGAATCTACAATCCACTTGGTTTAAATGCGACTTATCGCAAAAAGCACATTCCTTATACTTCGATTCAGCCGAATAAGTGTTTCGTCTAGTAGAGTTGTTAATTAAATCAATGGCTGATGGTCTGGACCTTGGATTATTTTCTCGCGAATGACTAATAGGTTTTTGTTATGGTTATCTAAGTCGAAAGAGGAACGCGCAATAACTAATTTCTGTTCGGATTCTATTTCTTTTTTAAGAAAATTTAACAAATGTGCTAGCCTATCATTTCCTGTAGATTCTGCAGTTAATTCGCGTTGAGTGCGCTCATAAATTCTTATTAGATCTTGTGGGAGGCAGGATTCCACTAAAGGGAAAAGCAAAATAGCAGAAAAATCATCTTTAGCTACTCCTAACGTTTTCAGCGACCTTAATTGGCCCTCTAAAGTATCATAAAGTTTCACTAGTGAATACTTTTGGCCTTGAGGGTTAGCGTTATTTATTACAACTGAAAGTAACTCTCTAACGTAGACTTCGATCAACCAATCGTCTCTTCCAAAACGCTGCTTAAGAGCTGTTATGGCTTCATCGTAATTTCTACCAGATGGGGGAAAAGATTCAACAAGCATTCTGGCCGGCGAGTTTTTTACTGTCGCTTGCAATAGGTATTGAAATTTGTCATCATCCACTATTTCGCGGTCTTCGTGGATTTTTTTAAATTGTCCCCACCATGGTAGAAATTCCTTTAAGTTGCCATTAAACTGGCTTAATACAATTTCTGGTAACTTTATTTTTCTATTACCATTTGTGCAATTGTTGGAAGTGTCCTTCGTTAGATTTTCTTCGCGTTTTGGTTTTTCAAGTAAATTCAAACGCCTTTCTAGTTTCGTTTTTGTTTCCAAATATTTCTCTTCATAATCTATGATAGCTACGTATTCTTTATCAAACGTTTGTTGTGTACATGTTTTATCCTCTTGCATAATATTTAAAATTTTAGAATCTAAATCTTTAAGGTCTTTGTATTTTTGTTCTATAAGAACAATCTGTGCCGCAAGAATATCTGTATCCTCAATTTTTTTTTCTAGTAATACTGATGCTTTATTCAGCACTCTCGTAAGAGCTGTCCTTAAAGGAGCTCTTAACCTTTTAATGGCGTCTATATCCATCTCAAATTAGAAAATTGCGCAAGTATGTTTGCGAAAATTTTTCAATCTTATAAATGCACTCTCAATCTCAAATAAGAATATCAAGGCACGGGATGCCAGATTTTGAGTTTCTAATCCAAAATCAATAAAATAAAAGGTAAATAATCTCTTACCTTTGCTGCCGCGGGTTCATCGATAAAACATCTCTGTAAATATGGTTTGAAGAAAAAGAGTGCAGTTTTGGTATAATCCTTTTTATTTTCTTCTAGGGCACAGACATACTATGATTATGGATAATATTTACATGCATTATTTACAACGCGCTTATACGATCATTAATTTGGCCATCCTCCGACGTTTAACAATACGTCGGTCTCATACAAAATCTCTTAAACATCTGGCGGAAGGAATATCTACTTACGTTAGCAGAGCGCGTGGGCGCCAAGGTTATAACATATGAATCTGCTGACTCAGTTTTCCAACAATAATCATTTGACCATTTTTTCCAAATTATTTGGATCATTTTAGTTAACCGTTGCCAGATTTTTAATCGACACTCTGGAATTTCAATTAAATTGGGTTCTACGATTGTATTAATTGGCCTTCCCATAAGAAAATGGGCTGGAGTCAAGACATTCAGATCCTCTATGTCCGTGGTCAAAGGAATAAGAGGTCGGGAATTTAAAATTCCTTCTATTTGAGTTGTCACAATCAGAAATTGCTCAAAAGGTTAATTTTGAATTACCTACAACTCTTTTTAAATGGTATTTGAACAATTTCACCCCAGCCTCCCAAAGACCACCAAAATTTGGGGTTCTTGGGGGAAGGAATCTAAAATTAATGTTTTCACTAGACAAATAACCAGACAAAACTCCATCTGGGTTTTTCACTATGCCATGTAACCTTCTCAATTCCTGGTTACTTCCGACAAAATTGGTGGCATTATCTGAGAACAATTTAGCACATTTACCTCTCCTAGAGAAAAATCTCTTTAAGGTTGCAACAAAAGCTTCAGATGTTAATTCAGTGACCAGTTCTAACCGATAAAAACAGCAACATATATTTTTTGAAAAACACTTGTACACCTGTACGCTGATTTTTGTATTTAATCAAGAAGGGACCAGTAAAATCAATTCCTGTACAATTAAAGGGAAAATCAGCGGAAACTCTTTCCTTTGGAAGAGCTCCCATTAACTGCTCACAAACTACTGGTTTTGCCTTAAAGCAGGTAACACATTTATGTATAATTTGTCTACTAAGTGATCTACCTTTTAAAATCCAATATTTTTGGCGTACATGAAACAATAATGATTGAGGTCCAACATGCAAATTAACTCAATGGTAATACTCTAATATCAAATGAGTTAGTCTGCATTTAGATGGTAATAGAACGGGGTATTTTCTATCTGTGCTCAACTCGCTATTATCAAGTCTACCACCCACTCGTAAGAGACCATTGGCATCAAGGAAAGGGTGAAGATTTCTCAATTGACTATTTGTACTTACTTCCCCTTTCTTTTCAAGAAAACTCATATCTTTAGCAAAATGATCGTGTTGCACCTGTTTCAGTACAAACCTTTCAGATTTCTGTAACTCACTTGCTTCTAAAGGACCTGTTTTGCGTTTACTTTTCTCTTTGCAATTATAAATGAACCTGTAAATATAACTGAGAATACGAATTATTTTACAATAGTTATTACTTAGATTAATTAAACCTGGAATAAAACTGTTAACACCATCATGAAACTCTGAAAAGCACTTAGAGTCATTGTTGATGGAGTTCTTTAGTTCATTATTAAAGTCGCTTTGTATCACAGTTGACGGAATGTTTCTGTCAGGATAGTTCTCATTCTTTAGAAACTCGGGACCATTCCACCAAAGGGTACTTTCGTACAGTCTCTCAGGATTCATACCCCTTGAAATCAAGTCCGCAGGGTTATCAGATGAGGATACGTGTTTCCATTGTCTAACATCTGTCAGTTTCTGTATTTCCGCAACTCTGTTGGCGACGAAAGTCTTTAAGCAGCACGGTTCCTTTCACAGCCAACATAGCACTATCATTGAATCGGACCATAAATATGTATTGGTTACATCCAACTTCAACGCAGAAATCACTTTAGTAATTAACTTTGCAAGAAGCACAGCAGCACATAGTTCTAAATGTGGTATAGTTACTTGTTTAATCGGCGTCACACGAGATTTACTCGCAACAAGCTTCATTTTCACTTCACCAGCTGAATTAACTGTTTTGCAATATATGGAAGCCCCAAACGCCTTTTCGGATGAATCACAAAATCCGTGGAGCTCAGTAATTTCAGCATGTTGAATCACAATGCATCTCTCAATATTGATGCCGTTTAAGCTAATTAAAGATTTCACAAACTCTTGCCATTTACAAGCTTCTTTGTCAGGAAGCCTGTCACTCCAATCAATTTTCAGTAACCACAATTGTTGCATGAAAATTTTGGCTTTAGTGATCACTGGACCAAGCAATCCCAGTGGATCGAAGAGTCAAGCGATGATGGATAAGACCGACCTTTTAGTTCGATGAGCATTTTGCTCCACTTCTACCTTAAAGGTAAAGCAGTCAGTTCTAGCCTTCCAGGCAATTCCTAAAGTTTTAATTTCATCCACAGATGAAAATTCATACTCCTTCTCCGTGGTTGGGGTAAGCTCTGAGGAATTCCCACACCATTTATGCAATGACATTTTAGCGGTTTTCAGAACGTCAATAAGTTGATGTTGCAGAGTTTTTGCCTCCTCTAAGGAATTTGCTCCCGTTAAAACATCATCCATATAAAAGTCATTACACAGCACTGATGAAGCAATTGGAAAGTTTTTTCCCTCGCCAATGGAAATCTGCTTCAAAGTTCGCATTGCTAGAAACGGAGCACTAACTGTTCCGTATGTTACGGTATTTAGTTGGTAAGTCTTAACTGGCTCATTGACACCCTCCTTCCACAAAATTCTTTGAAGGTCCCTTTGACTCTCGTCTATATTAATCGTGCTATACATCTGACGAATATCAGCCGTAAATGCAAAGATGTGCTTACGGAATCTCACTAACAATGCAAACAACTCATCTTGAATGACCCCACCGTTATATTGAATACAGTTCAACGATTTCCCACTAGTAGTCAAGGTGGAAGCATTAAATACAGTTCTCAGTTTTGTTGTACTTTTTTGAGGCCTATAAATGCCATGATGAGGCATATAATAAGTTACATCGGGCTTAACATTCTCTCTAATTTTAGTCATATGTCCTAACTCTTCATATTCCTTTAAAAAATCAGAATACAATTTTAGGTACTTCTGGTCTCTAGACAAGCGAGTCCATAATGATTCAAGTCGCTTTAGAGCAATATCCCTCGAATTTCCTAGACATGACCAATGTTCCTTAAATGGCATTGCCACAATATATTTGCCCATCTCATCTCTCTTATGTGTCTGAGCGTAATGTTCCTCACATATAGCATTTTCTTTACTTTTAGGTAATTCATTCGCTATTTCCTCAATCTCCCAAAATTTTCTCAAGTTTGAATTTAAATCTTCTTCCCCGCATATTAAACCACAATTACTAGAGTTCATTTTATCTGAACTCGGAATACTACCTCCTACAATGTACCCAAATACAGAATCCTGTAACACCACATTCGCATTTTTGGCCTTTAATTTTCCTGGCTTTATTATGTCATAAAAGTATTCCGCGCCAATTAAAATATCTATTTTTCCCGGAACATTAAAATTAGGATCCGCAAGGTCAATATATTCTGGAATCTGCACACGCGTATCGAACTTATGATTTGGAATTAAATCTGTTATTTTTGGTACCACCAACATCGAAATATCTCTTTCAAAACTTTTATTTTTATTCGCCACAGTTGCCGTAACTCTGCGATTAACTGCCAACGAAGTATTATTTATGCAAGAAACAGATAGATTTATCCTTTCACTTTTTAGTTGTAATCGCTGCAAACATTGCTGACTCATTACACAAATCTGCGATCCAGCGTCTAGAAGGCATTTTACAGTAGACAAGATTACATTTTTATTTTCAATTAAACTAGTTCCAACGAAAGGCGTACTCCACTCATTGGGGGAGACACAACTTAGCTCCCCCCGACTGCGAATCATCTACGACTTCCTGGTTTTCGGCAATCGTACAATACATTTTTTGCTTCTTTTGGAAAATGGATTAATTTATTATGAGCTTTGCCACAAAAATAATTCCTATACGAACAATTTTTAAAGCTACAGTTAGGCGATAAACATTTAAAGCAAAGTTTTTTATTTTTTACTACCTCTACTCGTTCATGAATAGGAAGTCTCTTAAATTGCGGGCAAGAATAAATAGGATGATTTTCATTCTTTATACACAAAGCACAACTCTTATTTTTCGCCTCATTGAAAAATACTTTAGAAGCAGTTTTAAATTTATTGTTATAAATTTTTTGCTCCTTTCTCGGCTCATTTATGGGCTTACCTTTTGATGCAACATACAAATCGCACTCTTTGCCTAACTCAAGAGGTGTAAACCATTTTTGATTCTGCCTTATGTTAATATGCGTGGCTATATCTCTATCTAACGTTTGAAACTATTTGTCAGATACTATTAATTGTTTTAAGGTTTCAAAGTCCGTTACTTCTCTCAATTTTAAATAGTATTCGAAACTTGTAGTTAAACGCGAAGCGAATTGCACATGAGTTTCGTTTTCTCTAGAAGCATTTCGAAAATTCTCTAATACCGCTTGCGCTGTTGGTTCGAATTCTCTCAACACGATTGATTTTACTTCGTCATAATTGTTTAAATCTTTCTCGTTTATATAAGTTAGAATATTAGAAGCTCTTTCTCCTAACAAATTCATCAAAATCTCAGCTTTAAATTTCTCGGGTACTTTTTTAGTACTATATGCCCTCTCTAACGAAGTAAAAAATAAACCCCAATCTGGAGACTTATTTGGAGGTTTAATGGACAAGGTCCTCACACTTTTTATTAAACTATCCATCGACTCTTCTGGTTCGTTTTTACACCCCTGATTAACAGAAGTCTGGGTATTATTTACATTAGCCCTCAGTTGCGCTAATTCTAATTCTAATTCTAATTTAATTCTCTCTATTTTTAAACGCTCTATTTCGATTTGACCATCCTGGACGGATTTTTGGTTTCTATTCTCTGAAACTACTTCGACGGCATTTTTAACAACTTCGTTGTCATTTTTAAATACGTCACTCTCCTCACTTAAGCGTTTTATGTCACTCTTTTTCATAGCCTCGGTGACAACCGATTTTCTCGGCAACAGATTTTAACTCATCTTTCTTTAATTTTGCTACACCCGACATTTTTAAATTGCTACAAGTAATTATACTAACTGAAAGAACAATATTATCACAAAGCACAATTTTACTTTAAACTCAATGAAAACAAATTAACTTCAACTCTGGAAATTAATTAGTTATCCGCTCATAAAAATTATTGTTCCTACCTCTTTGCCGGGACTCTTGCCTTTAGAGACCAGGAAGCACTATTTAATAAATCCTCATGTTTGCATAGTAGCACACCACTTCTCATCTTCAAGACAATTATCTCGTTTTGCACAATACCTTAGCAAAATGCTTAGCCGATCTCCGGCTTATAGGACCCTGTTTTGGCCCTCGATAGCTCATTGGTTTAAAATTACTCAATTAAAATAAACTTACTAAATAAAATTACTCAATTAAAATAAACTTACTAAATAAAATTACTCAATTAAATCACACACATACTCTTGGACTGTATCTCCATATGTATTCACACACTCTCTCTAAACACTTATGGCGTTCTCGTCTCTCCTTTCCCCTGGCGATCGCAGCGCCATTTTAGGATAGTGGCCAGGCGTCACAACATTTGGTTTCGTTTTAATTTTTGTTGACCAGGAAATAGGTTTTAATAATTTCATGGTTTGTGTGTGTGTGTATGTATGTATATCTATCTATCTATCTTAATTAATTAATTAATTAATTAATAATTTTTACTTCATTCTAAAGGATTGTTTTTTCCGATCCAGTTCCACTTTCCTTTAATTACTTTTAACTCCCGCTCTAGAAAAGCGATGAATTCAGCAGGTTCTCCCTGTGCTAGTGAAGGGATAAAAATCTGACGTATTTGCAATATTCTCTTAAATATGCCTAAATTTCTCTTTCTTAAGTCGTCTATACGAGGCAAAAAAAAAAAAAAAAAAAAAAAAAAAAAAAAAAAAAGATCCCCATAAAAAAAATCTCAAAGTAGAAACAATAAATCATGAAGTTTTAAAATTTCTAAATTTCCATCTTCTCGGTCACGTAACAGCTAAAATATGTTTTGCACAGCCATATATAAAATTGTTTGAAAGAAAAAAAAAAGAAAAAATCACCTTTGATTTATACTGTTTTTTTGTATTATGTGTTTTTACCTTTTAGTTTATAATACAAAAAATCAATCATCTAAAGAAATTGCTGCGTTTCTTATTTATAGCGAAAATTGTCACATTAATCATGATCGAGAATAGAATTTTTCGTCACTATTTTATAGACTTGTTTTATTTTAGGAACGCAAGACATTCCAGACATGTAATGACAATTTTTATTTCTTTGTATAGTGAGGACTGTTTCAACGCGACTCTGTCCGCGTTGAAATTTTGATGTATATGTACGAAAAACTATCATGCAATGAGAAATAAAGTTAATAAACCTGAACTATAAACGATACATTTAAAAGTATAAGCACATACGAAAAATATATAACATAAATACAATTTAATAACAAAAACACACAACTAACGTGAAAACAATTTATTTACATTGCATACCCAAAATAAAACAGCAAATCCAGTCGGTGTTTCTTTAAAGTCAATCATGATTATTTTATTTATCTATCGAGATGGAGATAGCTACAACAGTACAATACGCATCATTTTTAAACTTTGAATTTAAATGAAAACACAGTTGTCAACAATCACGCGCGAACTTTCAACGGCAGTTGGCGTAACGCACATGTCTGACTTTCCTACGCCAGTTGGGGTCACGCAATACAGATTAGAATTTTTTTTTATTTCTTTTATTCTGTTTTCTTTCATTTAAAAGTACGTCAGAATGAAACCGAAAGATCGATTCATTAACAACATTTGATTTTAAACATATCAAACTCAAAGAAAATAAATAGAATCGTTTGAAATAATCGGTCAAAATTCTGCTAAGCCTAACCTCATTTCAGTTGGAAAAAATAAAACTGGAGCCTTCCTCATCTTTGGCGGAATTTGATCTCCTCTTATTGGCGCAAAAATTAGTTTTTAATTAATAAAAAAAAAGAACCGCCCAATGAAAAGAGTAAAAACTAATCCCTGTTCTATTCCCGTCTATAAGCTATGTTTGTGCCTTCCCATTCCGTTCTGCCGTAATTGAGTGACAAACAACCATCCATCCACATTTACAGTATTATTATAGATTATGTTTTCGATATTGAATTCAGAACACATAATACGAATCACAAACTCCTCACTATACAAAGATACTATAGCCTGTCTACTCTGAGTATACAGGCCGATACTACAGAGTCACTTTCAGGCTATCGTGCTTCCGATTCCATAATTAAGCTTAAAAACTTAAGAAGAAAAAATCTTTTACTTATTGGGGATGAAAAGGCCTGGGGAAGCACAGGAAAACGTAAGAAAGAAACAGCGGGAGTGATCTCACTGAAACTGTTTTGTTCTTTCTCTAAAAATTGTATTATCCCCCCCCTCTTCGGAATACAATTTTAGTAATCATAAACATGCTCTCATCACTTCCAAGGGGAATAGCCGGCGCCCTGGCTTCTGGGTCAGCTATCTGAGATGTGCGGCTCAGGGGGGACCCCACCATGATTAAGAATTAAAATAGTGTTCTGAACAATAATAGATTTTACACTTACTAAAAGTATACAAGTTTGATTCCACGTGACTGACCAAGAGTGGATTGACGTCGTTATTAGGTAATGATCGCGGTGATACCAACAAAAGGAGGAAAGGGAGGCGGTATTGATTTATTTATAAAGAAATCCCTGCAGGCATGTTAAGACAGAAAGTTGCGATTTCTGGGTTTTGAGGCTGGGTTCAAATGGACTTGAAAATCATCAGCTATATACTTTTTCTGATCTAGTGTATTATTTTTTTGCGTGCATTCATGTATGTTTGTTTATATTAAGTTGCTCTAAAAAAAGTAAAAAGGAAGATAAATTATACGATCATTTCCTAGCAAAGCACATTGCAATACTGCTTCGCCGGCCATGAAAAGAAGCAAGGAGGAAATTTAAATTTAGAAGTCGATGGATTTGGATATATACGAAATTCTAAGTATGTATTAAAGTCTTGTGCAAATATGCAAAATAAGTAAGTAGATTTACATCCACTTACAGGTAATAGCTTATAGTATAGATAATAATTTGGGAAATTTATTCCATAAACTGCTTAATAGTGTTAGATATAATCATGAACACGCCATGGAAATATCCCTCAAGGTGAAAAACATATATATAATGTGTTATTTTAAAATATAGTAACAGTGTTAAAACTTTTTTCTACTTCGCCAATTATTATAGAAAGTGCCGAGCGCTCATTCAGTAAATTAGGATTAATTAAGAATTATCTACGGCCTAGCAAGTGTTCAGAACGCTTAAATACACTTGTTATATTAAGCATCGAAAGAGAAATTGCAAAAAATTATAATTTTTCTGAAGTAATCGGTGTATTAGCAAAAAACAAAATCAAGCATTAAATAAACATGCATTAGTAATATGCTTGTATGTTTTTTAACTTCACAAATAATGAGGGCCCCAAATGACTTCTTGCACCCGGGCTCCTTCATAGAGAAGACCGGTTCTACCTTGCATAGGGGTCGGGTGTCTTTCCCGGGTTCGACTCTCGGTTCGGACATGGTTTTTCTGTTTTTTATCTGTGAGGTGTGTGAATGTGTCTCCCTGTAAAAAGGGAATGTGCAAGCGAACATTAAGTAGCTAAGTCGTACTCTTGATACTGGTTGGCGATACTGAAAAAACAAGAGATGCTCATTCGGCTAAAAATCGCTGACAGATAACTGTCTTCAGGCTTTAAAAAAGTGCCGTTAGTTACAACAAGTAACTTTATTCTTTTTTAATTTTTAATATGTGATTCTTGTTTGTGTCAAGCTTTACATGTTGGGCATTTGTTTTTAAAATTTAAAATACATTCAAAATTTTAAAATTCCTTGAGATTTTAAAAAGATGATTTTTAACGTAAGATGACGATACTCATAAATAATTCATTCTATGTAATCGTGTTTGCATAAAAATGCACAAACAAAAATTGCTTTTATTTTGTGACTAAATATAATACAAATGGAATGCCTTTAAAGGAGTTTAAAGTTATATAATTATCTTGAAAAAAGGCATCGTTTTGTTTTAAAATATATAGCACAGCAATTTAAAATATATAGGATTTAGAAAAAAAATTAGGTTCATTAAGTATTTACTTAATTAGGTCATCCCATTTAATTCGTTAATAGTAATTTAATTCTTTAAAGAATTTTAAAAGTAGTTTCAAAGCATCGAGTTGTTTAGTAAACTATTTAAACTTGAAAACTGTTTATTTCAAAAGTGTCTTAATTAAAATTTTGATATATTTTAATTAATTTGATTTAATTTAAACTTAAGTTTTAATCGCTTTTAATTAATTGGATTTGATTTAAATTAAGTTTTTGATAAAATATAATAAATATTAATTCTTGGACTAAAAAATGAACACTTTGGAAAAAATCCACTAATTTCTTCTCCTAATATTAAAACGCAAGCATTTACTCCATTCATATACAGCTTCAATTTGTGCAAAATATAGAACAATGATTTCTGTTGGGCACGGCATATATTAAGGCTCTAAACACCATTTTCTAAGAATAAAATGTTTCGACAAAGATGATCCAAATTTGAAAGATATATTTGGCGAACCTTACCATGTTAATGTATTTTCATTTTTACTTGGCATCAATTTCATGGATAGTATCTAATTTTTATTTTCACCTTGTTATTTTAACTTTATATTCCCTTACTGTAATGAGTAAATTGTTTGGCTCAAATTGGCCTTATGGTGGAATGTCGATTATTATGATCTGTGCAGGAAGCAGCAAGATTTAAGTTTTCAGGAGCACTTCTTTAATAACCAAATTCACACACTGAATAAATTCAAAGACAAGACATAACAAAACATTCACGCTCGGAGCTCATTCTGATTACACTCGCAATGCGAAATGCATTATGGGGTTACCTAATCAGGCTTCGCCATCTAGTGTCCAAAAGAGAAGAGTTATGTAACTGCTACAGCCTGCATTTGCCCTTGCGCCATAAAAAACAAATCCACCAGCTTCTCCTTTACATTTCCAATAAAGATATGAGTAAATTTCTTTCCTTTTTATTTCCTTTTATTGATTTCATTCTTTCTTAACCAAACTGAAACTTATTTCCACGCAATAGATTTAAAAAATAAAACAGGAAGATATAATTATATAAATAAACCAATAAAAAACGGTGCAGATTCCTGGAATAAAAACGAAGTTCGTGCATCCGTTTTCCGTTGATGCATGACGCATGATATATAGGTGGTTTTGTAGGTCCTTGTTAGGAAAGGGATTGTAAAAATAATAAAGTTTTAAAAAACTCTAGCTTTAACCCGCGACTTCGTACGCGTGGACATTTTGATGTGTATGCAGAAGACGATTGGGTCTGTGGCGTTGGCAACAGGAGTTCTTACAATTCAAGTACATTCTACTTTTGGCGTTGGCAACAGGAAGTGACTATTATTTTGGAATAACTGGCTAACGGAACTTGGAAAATGTTATCTCTTTTCCTATTTAATTTTACTGCCGTTTAAACTTCGAGTTTATTGAAGCATTAATATGTATTCATATTATTTCATCAAATATTTAAAATGCTTTAGTAATTATTAATTAAATATTTATTTTCTTAATGGATGAAGTTTGGTTTTTATTCCCCATTCGCTAAACTGGTGACCTTTGGACTTCGAACACGTGAACTTCAATCTGTTTGCATCCGTCAATTACTTCACCGAAAGAACTTTCTGCAGACGTAGGACTTATTAGTAGTGCTTGCTACATCTTGTGTAAAAATAATTTTGCTTATTTTTAAATTTATAATGCCGCAAGAAGAAAGCGAAACTTCCGCCAACTTAGCTCGGGTTACGGTAAAAGCACCGCCATTTTGGCGAGTGAATCCTGAGATTTGGTTCGGCCAGATGGAAAGCCAATTTATGCTAGCTGGAATCACCCTGGAAATTACGAAATTTCACCATGTTGTCTCTGCTTTACAGCCTGAAGAACTAGCTATTGTGGGTTATCTCATTTTAAAACCACCGGCAGAAAATCCATATACGGCACTCAGAACCCGGCTATGTTCTCAATACGCCGACAGTGAAGAACAACGCCTCCGAGATCTCATATCTGGAATGCAGCTCGGGGATCGCAAGCCCTTACGTCTTTTATTGGGGATGAGAAGCAAGGCTGGAAGCCGAATTTCTGATAATGTGCTTAAATCCCTTTTTCTGCAGCGTCTTCCAACTAATGTACAGCAGATTCTTGCTATATCTAATGATGGAGTGGAAAAGTTAGCTGAGATGGCGGACGGAATTATGACAGCTGCTAGTTGTACACCATCGATTCAAGCAGTTGAACCGGGAGACACGGAGCTGAAAACCATGCTTATGGATATTTCGTCTCTTCTGTCTCACTTGGAAACACGTGAACGTTCTACCTCCCGTGGGCGCTTCCGTCACCGCTCTGTCAGCAGAAACTCCAGAAATCCCGAACACAGTTGGTACCACCGACATTTCAAGGAACGTGCAACGAAGTGCACTAAGCCATGCTCCTTTCATCAGGAAAACTAGAACGGCCGTCACTCGAGCAAGCGGGTGGCGGCACAGCTGAGATTAACCGATTGTATCTTTCTGATAAATCTACCAACTCAAGATATCTAATTGATACCGGCGCTGACGTCTCAGTCATTCCTCGCTCATCAGCACCAAAACATTCCCGGCCAGTTTCGCTCAAACTATACGCAGCAAATGGAACCGCCATTGCAACTTTCGGTCAGCAGCTGTTATCACTTGACCTGGGCCAACGCAGAGTTTTCCGGTGGCCGTTTATTATTGCTGATGTCTCACAATCGACAATCGGGGCTGATTTCCTGCGCCACTTTGGACTGTTAGTCGACGTTTGTCAAGGATGCTTAATCTACCCTCTTATAAAACTTCAGTCAAGAGGAATAGTGAGAATTGGTCAGAGTGCCGTCATCAAAACAATCAAAGGGGATACAGAGTTCCATCAACTGTTGTCTGAGTTTCCTTCTCTCACTGAAGCTAGTTTGATGCATCGGGCTAAATATGAAGTCAAACACTGCATTCAAACTACAGGACCCCCAGTATTCTCAAGATCACGAAGACTCCCGCCTGACAAACTAAAGGCCGCAAAGCAAGAGTTTGAATTTCTGGTGGCGACAGGGGTTTGTAGACCTTCGAAAAGCTGCTGGGCCTCACCTCTTCACATGGTTCCAAAAAGCAATGGAGATTGGCGTCCTTGAGGAGATTTCAGGAAGCTGAATAGTGTGACAGTCCCAGATCGCTATCCAGTGCCACATATCCAAGACTGCTTGCAGGTGCTCGAAGGGAAGAAGATTTTTTCAACACTGGACTTTGCAAAGGCTTATCATCAGATTCCAGTGCAAGAGGAGGACGTTCCGAAAACAGCCGTTACTACGCCCTTTGGACTTTTCGAATTTCTTTATATGCCATTTGGACTTTCCAACGCTGCTGCCACATTCCAAAGATTCATCCATCATGTTTTGAGAGGAATGGACTTTTGCGTGCCATATTTTGACGACGTCCTGGTCGCATCAGAAAGTAACAGCCAGCATTTAGAACACCTGCAGAAAGTATTCCAGCGCTTGGAGGAGTATGGCGTAAGACTAAATGCTTCTAAATGTGTCCTAGGGAAATCATCCGTGAAATTTCTGGGCCACATTGTCACAGCTGATGGCATTATTCCGCTCCCAGAAAAAGTATCAGCTATTATGGAATTTCCTGAGCCAAATACTGTGAAAGAACTCCGAAGATTCCTGGCACTCATTAATTTCTATAGACGGTTCGTGCCACATGCAGCTAAAACACAGATGGTTCTGGATGCCTACTTAAAGGGGGCCAAGAAGAATGATAAAACACCCATCCTTTGGACAGAGGAAGCCAGAAGTGCATTTAAAATGTGTAAACGGGATTTAGCAGAAGCTACGGTTTTATTCCACCCTTCTGCTAATGCCACCCTCGCTATAGTAGTAGATGCCTCAGACAATGCCGTGGGTGCTGCTCTCCAACAGAAGGTTAATACTGGTTGGCAACCACTTGCATTTTATTCCAAGTCACTGTCTCCTACCCAACAGAAATACAGTGCGTACGACAGAGAGCTTCTAGCAGCCTACATGGCTATTAAATATTTTCGTCACATGGTGGAAGGTCGAAATTTCATATTATTTACAGACCACAAACCATTGACGTTTGCCTTTCTACAAAAAGAAGACAAATGCTCACCTCGACAGCTGAGGCAACTAGATTTCATTGGCCAATTCACAACTGACATCCGTCACTTAAAAGGGGCTGACAATGTGGTTGCAGATGCGCTTTCAAGAATAAACATCTCTGCAGTTGAAATACCAACTGCAATTGATTTTCAAAAGATGGCTGTAGAGCAACAGACGGATCCCGAATTGCAAGAGATTTTTTCTTCAAATGCAACTTCACTGGTACTGCAACCTCTTCCTGTAGGTGAGCCTCCAGTAACCTTGCATTGTGATGTGTCCCTGAATCGTATCCGCCCATTCGTGCCTGAGAACTTTAGGCGTGAGATTTTTAGGCATCTACACGCACTGTCACATCCAGGTGCACGTGCATCAGTAAAGATGATCAGCGAAAGATATGTTTGGCCTTCCATGAAAGCTGATGTGGCACTATGGGCTCGTACGTGTTTGCAGTGTCAACAGGCAAAAGTGTCACGTCATACTAGGAGCAAACTTGGCGGTTTTTTACCTCCTAGTGCCAGGTTTGAGCACGTTCACATTGATATTGTGGGACCTCTCCCCCCTTCTGAAGGCTTTAGATATTGCCTTACTTGAGTCGATCGTTTTTCTAAATGGCCAGAAGCATTTCCTTTGGGGGATATATCAGCTAACACGATAGCAGCAGTTTTTTATTCAGGATGGATAGCCCGATTTGGATCACCACTCAGATTAAAAACGGACCAAGGTGCACCATTTGAGTCTTCACTTTTTCAATCGCTAACCAAATTCCTGGGTACTGCTCGGCATCGCACAATACCATACCATCCAGCTGCGAATGGACAAGTCGAAAGATTCCACAGGCAACTAAAAGCAGCCATCATGGCACATGGAAAAGTACAATGGTCCTTAGCACTTCCGACAATCCTCTTGGAATTCAGAGCAACATGGAAGGAGGATCTGGAAGCGACAACTGCAGAGATGTTATATGGTGCTCCTATTCGTCTTCCAGGAAAATTTTTAAGTCCAACTGTGGACAGTCCTGATCTATCTACCTTTGTAGGGAAATTGAGAGAGGTAATGCAGCGACTATTGCCTCCTAAACCACAGCTCCACGGTCTGCAAACAGTGTTTGTCAGCAAAGATCTTGGGAAATGTACTCATGTCTTCCTTCGGACGGATGCGCTCAAGAATAGTCTCCAACCTCCTTATGAAGGCCCGTTTCGGGTTCTCCATAGGACTATTAGAATCTTCAAAATCGACAAGCATGGAAAAGGACTCACAGTGAACATCGACCGTGTGAAACCTGCTTATGTTTTGCAAGATTGCGACGACACTTGAAATTCAACTTCAAAGTCTCCGGCTCAGCAAAGCGCATCAGCAGAGTTGTCAGAGAGTGTTACCCAACCAGAGACTGTTACCCGCTCCGGACGGCGTGTTCGATTCAATCAGCGGTACTCATAAAATCTCGCCATCGCTGGTGGGGGGCTACCTGTGGCGTTGGCAACAGGAGTTCTTACAATTCAAGTACATTCTACTTTTGGCGTTGGCAACAGGAAGTGATTATTATTTTGGAATAACTGGCTAACGGAACTTGGAAAATGTTATCTCTTTTCCTATTTAATTTTACTGCCGTTTAAACTTCGAGTTTATTGAAGCATTAATATGTATTCATATTATTTCATCAAATATTTAAAATGCTTTAGTAATTATTAATTAAATATTTATTTTCTTAATGGATGAAGTTTGGTTTTTATTCTCCATTCGCTAAAGGTCCATTGCGTTATTCCTATACCGTTTATGGCGTTTCAGCTGATCTAGATGTCGCTCCGCTTCCGTCATTCTAAATTCTGCTTAAGGATTTTACTTCTAGATACTCTCAGAGTCAGAGCTTAATGAATCCTTTTCAAAAGATTAGATTTGTGTTTCCCTGGTATTTCGAAAAATTATCAAGTAATAACAAATCGAAAGTATAAAACTATCCTATAAATAATGTACTTAAAACTATAAGCATATACGAAAAATAAATAGCGTAAAAATACAACTTAACCCATTTTAAAGTATACAGCTAGCCTAAAAACAATTTATTTACAGTGTTCACCTGAAATTTAAAAAACAACAACAAATCAAGACTGTATTTCTTTAAAATCAAATCAAATTCATTTTATTTATTGATCGAGATGGAGATAGTTTTTCAACAATAACTGTTTTTTAAACAATTTTCTAATTTTCTTTTTTCTGAACTTTTTGTGTCAGTGATTGATTTGAAATACTTTTAAATTTGTCTTCTGTATGTACAATACTAGTATCCGTTGTAGAATTAAAAAATAACATCTAAATTCCTCAACCAAGTTTTCTACAATTTCACCTTTCGCTGTTTCGAAATATATATTTTTTCCTTTTCGAATTCGTTTCTCAAGAAAATGTTCTGAAAAATTCAAATTACGTGCTAACGTTTTTGCTTCGTCTAATATGAGTTTCATTTCGTTCTTAAATTTTGGATTTCAGCTTTAATTTTATTGAAGAAATTAAAGCCCAGTTGAAAACAATTATTTTTAATTTGAATTGATATTTATTTTATTAATATCTAATTTTGGACAATATTATAAACCATTCTAATAAACATAAAATGAATGTCTTTACCTTATTGAATCCAATGGACTTTTACCTTCGGAATCTCTGTGGTGGTGGTGTGTCTAATGCCACTTGGTCATGCCAAGTCCGAATGAGCGGAGCTCTTTCGAATGACGCTTTTCGTTGTCAGGTGAAAGGACGAATTTGCTTGAACACACGCGACACAACCCTTTTTACGGGGTGGCCGAACTCATTCATCCATCAGCAAGTCAGAATTGAGATCTGAATCAGAGACCGACACATCCCTGATTCAGTACCCCCAGAGGTATCGTTTGTTACTGGAATTTATATATATATATATATATATATATATATAT
>JAPMOQ010049833.1:173506-191598 GCA_026543055.1 Argiope trifasciata
TATATATATATATATATATATATATATATATATATATATATATATATAAAATTATTAAAACAATCAAAACCCATTTCTTGATCAACAAAAATTAAAACGAAACCAACTAGGTCGAAATCGAAATTAAAACTCAATTCAGAATTACACGCTAAAAGTTCACAAAATGAAAGGTAAATGAATAAGAACCAATTAATGAAACAAATCCAAAATACTATATTCAAAGAATTATTTAAACGAAACAGAAACAGAAGTAACCACGGAAACGAAACCAAAACCGGAATCGAAACTAAAAATTATTACTGATTCACACAAGTTTTAAGAATTAAAATGTTTTTAAATCAATTATTGTATTTGGAGAGCGCAAATGCAGCTACAACTAAAATACAAATGAATATAAATTAATTAACAAAATAAGACAACCGAATCAAAACAATAATCAACTTTTGACCATTGTCCATCGATACCTCACAGAAAAAATCCCTTATTAGGAATCCTTGCTAGAAAGTGGCTCCTGTCGCAGTTTTCAGGCCGGATTCTTTTTCTATTGACTATTTTTTTTCTAATATATATATATAGGAATAGATGGGACTAAATGCCCATTCAGTCTCATTTAGATCAGTGTCTAGGGTCACTGATTGAAGAAAAGAAGCTTTTGAGTAATAAAGTTAAATTTATTTACAGCAAAGAATATAGAAAAGACATTAAGAATTATGACAGGACAGGCTATTTACAATTAAGATAAAAGTGTCACCTTTAGATGCCACCAAGGATGAAACCTAATTATAGTGATGTTTATGAATTAAACAATTCCAATTTAACTCAAACATACTATTTAATAATACTAAAGTTATTTACAGTTAGGTAAACATCAAACATATTTTTATATTAACTTAGAACTAAAAATTGACTAATTAACTGAAACTTTTACAACAGTCGCTACGAGCATTTTATGTGCGATGCATCATTCCCAACGCGGATCTTCGAATCTGGCGAATCACTCAGTTTCTTGCGCCGTGCTTCGAATCTGCCGAATCACTCAGTTTCTTCCGCCGTGTGATTTTTCTCCTGTATCCATCCGCTTCGCGGCGGGACCACTACAGTAGCCCCCCACCAGCGATAGCGAGATTTCTTTCCAGTAGTTACAGGTACCGCCTGAAATGTACACGTCGACCTGAGCGTGTAACTATGGCAGTTGGAATGACACTTGGAGAAGTAGATGTTTCCTCTTTCGATGCCTCCGTCTCTTGTTCGACAAGTGAAGTAGGGTGATCCTCATCTTTTGCAATGTAGGCAGGTTTAACCCGGTCTATATTAACCGTAATTTCCCTTCCACGAATGAGCAGTTTGAAGACTTTATCTCCTCTTTCCATAACCTGGAATGGGCCCTCATAAGGCGGTTGTAGACCCTTTTTTAATGTATCTGTCCTCAGAAACACATGAGAGCAGTTTGAAAGATCTTTATTGACAAATACTGTTCGATGCTCTTGCCGTCGGGGGTTTGATGGTAGCAACTTTTGCATTGTGTCCTTCAGCCTTCCAACGAAAGTGGCTGGATCCGCTGTTCCGAGTGATGGACTTAGAAACTCTCCTGGTAGCCGGATAGTCGTTCCATATACCATCTCCGCTACAGTTGCCTTCAGGTCTTCCTTCCACGCTGCTCTGAAACCGAGAAGGATGGTAGGGAGAGTAGAAGTCCAGTGAATGGTGGCATGAGCTCTGATAGCCGCCTTTAGCTGCCTGTGGAACCTTTCAACTTGACCATTGCCAGATGGGTGGTAAGGACTTGTGCGATGTCGAGCAGTACCTAGGAATTTTGCCAGGGCATCAAAAAGTGAAGATTCAAATTGTGTGCCTTGGTCCGTTGTAATCCGAAGAGGAGGTCCGAATCTTGCAATCCATCCGGCGTAGAAGATTGAGGCCACTGACTTCGCTGTGATGTCCACCATAGGATAAGCCTCTGGCCACTTTGAAAAACGATCGACGCATGTGAGGCAGTATCGAAAACCTTCGGAAGGAGGTAGCGGACCAACTATATCCATGTGTACATGTTCGAACCTGGCGCTGGGTTGAATAAAAGCTCCAAGCCTGCTTTTGGTATGACGTACAACCTTTGAACGTTGACAAGCCAGGCATTGCTGAACCCATGCTCTTACGTCTGACTTCATTCCTGGCCAGACATATCTCTCTCCCTCTAGCTTGCCCGTAGCTCTAATTCCAGGATGTGAGATAGAATGCAGACTGTGGAATACCTTTTTTCTATCCGCTTCCGGTACGAATGGTCGAATGCGGTCGTTGGTCGTGTCACAAAACAGCTCAATGACAGGATCGCCTATTGCAAAAGGTTGAAGTACTAGAGAAGATTTATCAGGGTGCAACAATAATTCTGACAGTTCTTTATCACTTTTTTGGTTTTTGGCCATTTCCTGGAAATCAATGTTTGACGGTGTTTCTATCGTTGCAATGTCTATCCTGGAGAGGGCGTCTGCAACCACGTTGTCAATTCCTTTCACATGCTGAATATCGGTGGAAAATTGACTGATATAATCCAAGTGGCGTAGCTGCCTTGGCGAGCATTTATCCTCCTTCTGTCTGAAAGCAAATGTGAGGGGTTTGTGGTCAGTAAAGATGGTAAATGGCCGACCCTCCACCATATGTCTGAAATATTTCACAGCCATGTATGCAGCCAAGAGCTCCCTGTCATAAGCACTGTAATTACGTTGGGATGGTGAGAGTTTCTTAGAATAAAATCCAAGTGGTTGCCACTCCTTGTCGATTTGTTGATGCAAGGCGGCGCCCATAGCTGTATCTGAGGCGTCCACAACAATTGCCAATGGTGCATTTAACACCGGGTGACAAAGAGTTGCTGCCTCCGCTAAATCCTGTTTACACTTCCTAAAGGCAGTTTCAGCTTCAACGGTCCAGTTTACTGTCGATTTGTCGTTCTTTTTGGAACCCTTAAGGTAATCATTAAGAACTGCTTGAGTTTGCGCAGCTCGAGGTATAAATCTTCGATAGAAGTTGATAATGGCCAGGAAACGACGTAACTCTTTCACCGTAACGGGTTGTGGAAAATTCGTAATTGCCTTTATCTTTTCAGGAATGGGGGTAATTCCTTTAGAAGTCACAAAATGTCCCAGAAAATGTACTGAAGCTTTTCCTAAAACACATTTATTCACGTTTAGGGTAACTCCATATTCCGAAAATCTCTGGAAGATCTGTTTCAAATGAGCTAAGTGTTCCTCTTCATCTCTTGACGCAACCAGAACATCGTCAAAGTAAGGCACACAAAAGTTAAATTCACCCAAGACTTTGTGGATGAATCGCTGGAATGTTGCTGCAGCATTAGACAATCCGAATGGCATGAATAAGAACTCGAAAAGGCCAAACGGAGTTGTTACTGCAGTTTTAGGAACATCTTCTTTACGAACAGGAATATGATAATAAGCTCTAGCGAGATCCAAGGTAGAGAAAATGGTTTTCCCTTCTAAAACTTGAAAACAGTCTTGAATATGGGGTACAGGGTATCTGTCTGGAACGGTGACACTATTCAGTCGACGAAAATCCCCACATGGTCGCCAATCTCCATTTTTCTTTGGAACCATATGTAACGGGCTTGACCAACAGCTTTTGGACGGTTGACAAACTCCAGAAGCTACAAGAAATTCAAATTCCTTCTTCGCAGCTTTCAGTTTATCTGGTGGCAATCGTCTGGGTTTCGAGAAAACAGGTGGTCCCTTTGTTTGTATCCAATGTTCCACTTCGTGAACAATTTTATCTGGGGTAAAATTTGCTTTAATAAGCGTAGGAAATTCTGCTAGCAATTTGTGGAATTTAGAGTCCTCAATGATTGCTTTAACAGCAGTGCAATTTCCAGCAGATAAAGTTCCTTTTGTCCGCAAGGTGGTTAATGGATCTATCAAAACACCGTTTTTAATGTCCACTACAAGTCCAAAATGGCGTAAGAAATTGGCTCCGATAATTGGTTGTGACACCGCAGCAATTATGAAAGGCCAGTTGAAATCCCTTCTTAGTCCAAGATCAACTTTCAGCAGGCGTTGTCCGAAGGTTGGAATCACTGTCCCGTTTGCAGCAAACAGTTGCATTCGCGCAGCTTGGCTGCTTGGCTTATAGACAGTGTGAGGAACCACGGAGACATCCGCTCCAGTATCGATAAGATATCGTGAAGAAGATGTTTTATCTGCCAAATACAGACGGTGAATCGTCGCCTCGCCGTCACCCTTTTGATTAGATGACGGCTCTAGCAGTTTTCCGCATGGAAGGAACAGGGGGGTCGGCACTTCGTAGCTCTTTGTTGAAATCTTCTGTGGTACCAGCAGTGCGCTGAATTCTCCGTTTGTCTATTTCGGCTTGAAGAACGTTGTTTACTGCGGTTTCTTGAATAGCCACGTGGACGGGATTCTAGACGAGAGAGGCGGGTAATTATTTCACTTAACATCGTCCGCAAATCTGGCTCATCTGCGGAAACCGCTACTGCGTTTACTGAGGATGCAATAGTTGTTCCCATAATGCCATCTGCCATCTCGGCAAGCTTATCCAAATTGTCATTAGAAATCGCCAAAATTTGTTGCACGTTTGTCGGTAGTCTTTGCAAAAATAAAGATTTTAGCAAATCATCATTAATTTTCGTACCAGCCTTGCTCCTTATTTCCAATAGAAGTCGCGATGGGCGCCGGTCCCCGAGTTGCATTCCCGATATTAAGTCTCTTAGACGCTGTGACTCAGAATCCGCATATTGATCACACAGTCGTTTTTTAATCGCGGTGAAAGGATCCTCTGTCGGTGTATTAAGTATGATGTCACCGACCACAGCCAACTCCTCAGGTTGTAAGGCGGAGACCACGTGGTGAAATTTTGTCAATTCGGTAGTGACTCCAGCTAGCGTGAATTGACTTTCCATCTGTTTAAACCATATCTCAGGGTTTGCCCTCCAAAATGGGGGTGGCTTTACAGCGACACGTGCAATTTCTTGACTTCCGTTTTGCATGTCGTAGTTTAATCAAAATCCAAAACCGAGAAACCAAAAATAATATGGTATTTCACAGGAATAAACGATGATAAAAACAGAGGAGCACTCAAAAGTTCTTGAAAAAGCACAATACCATGGATGCAGTTCGGTAAAAAAAATTTCAACGAGCAGAAGATTAACTTGCCAAAAATGTCCAAGGTCACCATTTATAGTGATGTTTATGAATTAAACAATTCCAATTTAACTCAAACATACTATTTAATGATACTAAAGTTATTTACAGTTAGGTAAACATCAAACATATTTTTATATTAACTTAGAACTAAAAATTGACTAATTAACTGAAACTTTTACAACAGTCGCTACGAGCATTTTATGTGCGATGCATCATTCCCAACGCGGATCTTCGAATCTGGCGAATCACTCAGTTTCTTGCGCCGTGCTTCGAATCTGCCGAATCACTCAGTTTCTTCCGCCGTGTGATTTTTCTCCTGTATCCATCCGTTTCGCGGCGGGACCACTACACTAATCAAGTGTTTCATGGCAAAACTACGTTGCGTACTAAATAATCATTATCCGGAGCAAATGACCCTCCCTCTCTCCGTCTGCCGAGCGAATGCACACAGTTTGCTTTTTGAAATCCGACGCCACGCTTCTTAGACTTTGGATCAAGGGTACTTTAGTAAAATCCCTGGTGCCATCTATTACAATAAAATAAAACTAAATGTGGGATGGTAATGGCCGCTAGTTAAATCTCAACATTATATATATATATATATATATATATATATATATATATATATATATATATATATATATATATATATATATAAAAGCTAAGTAAAAAAGAATACAATGTACTAAAAATTACAATATCCAGCCTGAAGACTTTTTCAAGGATCACCCCACAGGTAAGGATTAAAAATTAGGGATTTTTTCTACGAGGAATCGGACAGTGTCCAATAGTATTGACCTCTCGAGACCAGAAGATCTTCCAAAAATTAAGGCAAAAGAGAAGCACTAATTTAACAGAAAAGACACAAAACAAAGCAACATTAAAAATATTGCCAAATAAAACAAAAATATATAATAAAATTACAAAATAATATTCAACCAAAAATTAAAGTATTCCTCCCAATAATTAAGAAAACAAAAAGAAAAGAATATACCAGCAACAGGTAAAGAAATTTCAACCATATCATTTGATGATTCTGAAAATCAGTTTTAATTATTTAATGCTTTTATGATTGATTGCTTGTATGTGTTACAGTGGAAAACCGAAATCAGTCAAAGCGTTTTCACTAGGAGAAACGCGTTTTGGCTGACATTTCTAGGGAGAACGGACTTTCTCTAGTCATTTCCGGGTATGTACAGACAAAACCGTACGAATCCAGATTTTTTCTTATTCATGAAATATCCAAAAGAAAGTGCAGCTGTCCGGTTTTATTCTTGTTGGAACGTGTTTGTCTCGGAACTCGGTCTCTGATTTGGATTTAAATTCTGACTTGTGGATGGATGAATGAGTTCGACCTCCCCCTAAATAGGGTTGTGTCGTGTGTGCTAGAGCAAAGTCGTCCTTTTACCTGAACAGTGCTCGTTAACAACGAAGGCGCACACCTCTGTCTTCATTCGAAAGAGCTCTGCTCATTCGTCTTGGTATGACCAAGTGGCATTAGACCCACCACCACGTGTTTGTGGTGGAATTTATTTACGATGAGTGAAGAAAATGTTAATGCTTTTTGCGCTAAAAAGTGGAAAAACAGATTTCTTGAACAATTACAATTATTACAGAAAAAAAGAAAGAAAGAAAGGGGGGGGGGAAACCCCCAGAAAATTTTAAATGCGATGACACGTGAGGAATACAACACTCTTTTAGCGGAGGTTGAAAAAGCAAAATCCACCGTTAGCAAGATTCATGTTCAGTACCGCAGAATAAAAAGGCATTCTTGAAATAAGAGCAATAAAATAAAATAAAAAGATTTCTTCAAATAAGCCTATCAAATATTATTTACCAGTTGAAGAAATGTTTGATGCCATGTGGCTATAGGATATTATGGTGGTAGAGACAGACTTAAAATTAAAACTTGAAGGAAATATGCTAGCATAACCACAGAGATTATGCATATTTTTTTTAAATCAATGAATGAAACAGATCAACAGAAAAAAAAATGTAAAGGAAAGGTTTGGTTTCTGAACCTATCAACAACAGAACAATACAATATCATATCTCATTCTGATTACACACGCAATGCATTATGGGATGGCATAGGGGATAGCCTATCAGGCATTGCCATCTACTATCCACCAGAGAAGAGAAGAGTTATGTAACTGCTACTTCCTCCTCCTACACCGCCTAAGGCCGTCTTGGCGAGGTGGTGTGATTTTGGATAATTTGGCGTTCGTACCTGGATTGTCATTAGCAAATATAAGGTTGTTTGGGAGGTCGATCTCTATTCCTTAAAGGCATCACAGGTCATCAGATGTGTCCGTGTGACATTTTAAAAAGGTGCAAGAGCTGAAGCATGATATACAACTAAAGGTTCATCAGGTTTGTCACAACTAGCTATTACAGGATGCGGCAGATAAACTTACTTATTTGAAAAAACTCTAAAGCGGTGAGTTGGGTGAGTAGAGGGGTGATAGTGTGCTACTGGAAGAGGAAGTCCCCAAGTTTGCTTCTCTTTTTAGTCAGTTGCCGTCATGCTCTGGTCTAGAGACCAGTGGGCCTTCGAAGTCAAGAGCTTCTTTTCTAACGGTCGCTTACTTGTTGCTACGCAGAGTGCCTTCCACTCTCGCTTTGAGATTCCTCCTCACAAACCCGTTCCTGGCTGTCATTCGATTCTGTCGTGGGTTAACTCATTTCGGGAGTGTCACTAAACCCAGAAATGGACATCAACGGACCGCCAGAACTCCGAAAAATGCCGAAACAGTGAGGCAGTCAGATGTGCGTTCGGCTTACAAACACGCAGCTGCTCTGGGAATTTTTGACACCACTCTTCGACGACGAATTATCCATCAAGACCTTCCATTTCATCCCTATAAATTGGCTGTTGTGCAAGAATGAATTGAACGTGATTTTGTTGCCCTTCAAAATGCATGCGAAATGCTGCTTGACAACCTGCCTCAAGACGCGGTCGTTTTTTTCAGTGACGAGGCTTACATTGAAATCCCTTGTTCATGTCGATCGACTGCGGACAATAGATCACCTCAAGAACAACATTCGCGACGCCATTGCCAACATACCGATTGATATGTTGCAAAGAATGGACACGAACTTCAAAAATCGACTGAATCAGTGTATGCGCAATAGGAGTCGCCATTTAACTGATGTCATTTTCGAAACTATATAAAAAAATTGGGATATTTTTTTCTCAAATAAATAAAGAATTAAAACAAAACTGAAGTACTTCTGTCTTTATTGAACTTTCAAATAAGTAAGTTTCTCCGGCGCATCCTGGATGAAGAGAATGATATAAGATCCATCTTTCCTTGGCATAAATTTTGCAGTTTTGCTTTGGTTTGCTTTACTTAATGGGTGATTTGATAGAATTCTATAAATGTGGTGTAAAGATCCTATTCTCAAAGCATTTATCAGTTATCTTTGCCACAGACAGACATTTTCTAAAAATATAGTTTTCAAAACATAGAGATTTGTCGAAATCCCGAGTTCGAATGTGTGTCAAATTTGGTAGATTAAGGTTAAACTGTCTGATCTGTAGAGAGCCAAAATATACTTTCATTTTTGTTACTAGTCGCCTTTGGGGACCAGCTGGTTCGCCATGAGTAATGCGTTCTAAAATTTTCAATTAAATCACATATTCATTAGCCAAAATTTAAGAAATAGTTAAAGTTAAAAGATTCAGTTATTAGTAGTTAAAGAGTCGGTAACTTTATTCGAAAAAACTTTTTGAGTTTAATGCTCTAACAATTTATCGATTATGCTTCCAAAATATTAAAAATGTTTTTTTCGGTGATGTTGCCAAAATGTTAAATATGTTTTTTAAAGAAAGCGAAAAAGGGGAAAAATTATTGAATTAATGATACAGATATTACAAACGATTATAGAAATATGCCATTAAGTCGGGATTTCAATGCATATCCTGTCTAAATTCAACCAGGTTTACTGTAAATAAAGATAATTTATGGAATTAATTATATATCTATTGCAAACGATCATAGAATCCATTGCCTTGCATTTATTTTTTTAGAAGATGTCTCATTTTATATTTATGTTATTTTATCCAGTCACGTGCTGAAAATTGTATCTCATTAGATTTGATTTACGATGATAGTTGTGTCTTTTTCATTTGAACTTCCGGCATTGTTTTATTTTATTTTATCCAGTCACGTGCTCAAAAAAACATGGTTAAAATATTTCTTTAAAAATTCGTTAAAAATAGAAGCTTGAGTTATACATTAAAACACTGGTATCACAAGTTCATCTCTTTTTAATTAAAAGCTAAATATTCTTCATTTTTTAAAGCATTTATAGACTCGTGCTACATACTATGCAGCTATTTACTTCATTTAGACTTTTTTTATCGATGTATTTCTATTATTAAACAAAGCTGATTTACTTAATTAATAATATTGTAAAAGCTCCAAAAAATTCTTTGCATTTTCTTTTTTTTAAAAAGAAAAAACATATTTCATATTTATTTCATTTCATGCAGACACGTGCTGAAAATTGCATTTTTAAATGTTTAATTTGCAATAATTATTTATTTTTTTAATTTGAGTTTTTATTTATCTGATGGCAACCTATTGATAAAAGATAATTTTTCCCCTTCCACTCGTAACGTGCTCCTGCAGATTAAATTTTATTGTTTTGTCCGAAATATATTGTTGAAAAATATAGTTGAAATGCTTCTTTAAAAATTCATTACAAATAGAAGCTTAAGTTAAATGTTAAATTACTGATACTATTAGAAAGCTAATTTTTTTATCTTTAAATTGATGTTAAAATCATGTTTATCCGATAATATTTTCGGAAGTTATAACGGAAAAACGTCGAAATTTCGCTTAAATTTTAATTAATTCAAATTCTAATTAAAAATTCGAAAAAAGGGCTCCGAGGTGCACATTCCCGACCTCCAAGGTATACATGTACCAAATTTGGTAGCTGTAGTTCCAACGGTCTGGCCTGTAGAGCGCCAACACACACACACACACACACACACACACACATTGAGCTTTATTATAAGTATAGATTAAAATATTTATTAGTAGATTAATTATATTATCATTATTTTTTTGCTATACACATCTACTGAAATTAAAAATGAATTGGTGTGTGAATGTGTCAGCGCTCTACAAGGCAGATTGGTAGCAAATTTTCAAGTACTGCTACCAAATACAACACAGATATAATTTAAGTGATTGTGTATCTAGAATAGATTCTTTTCCCTCATTTTGACTCATTAAGAATTTAGACGAAATTGTAATGTTTCTCCGTGATAGTGCATGTAAATATTACAAAAGAAAACAATTTTACATTATCTTAAAATTTAAAAAATTATGTTTTTAAAGATACTAATTTAAAGTCACGCATAATTTTTCATAATTTTTGGCAATTTTTAACTACAGATATTACTGCTCTGAAATTCAAACTGTTTTCATTATTTCATGACAACCTATTATTCCAACACAGCTTTTTTTTTTTACTCTGATGTAATTTGATGCTAACAATATCTCCTTAGAGGAATGAATATTAGCTTATGCATAAGGCATTTAAGGTATCCGACAACGTTAAAAACACTAGTTATCGACCAGATTGTGAATTTTTTAAAATTATTATTTCTTGTAGTCTTTCCTCTTTCCAAAACAGTTTATCTTTTCTAGGAAAAGGAAAGCCTGACCTACCATCCAGGGTCGCATATTTTTTAGCTAAAATTTGTCTTTCAATTCCATTTTCTGAAAACTTTAATTGTTATAAAAAATCTCCACCGTTCACATGATATCACAAAAATTAATAGAGGTATTTGCTTACAAATTTTAGCGTGTGTTTTAAACAATATGAGCAATGAAAGGAACCAAATATTTTATTGTCGGTAAAATACTCTTTCATTTATAAGTGTTTTTAGAAAAAGTTATTGGTAAATTTATGGAAAAACTGCATATATACGATTATTTTTACCCATAATTTCTTCGCATCTCAAAATTTTTCTTAGATTTCGGTTCATTTCATTCATCATTATATTCTATAGCTTTTGCTCAAAAAAATATAGGATTACAGCATTACAATTTTGTGTAGAGTTTTATCCGTTTTTGTTAAATTTCATTAAAATGTTCTAATTTTAATGAATAATTCAAGGTATATTATATTTTCTTTTTTTTGCATTTATAGTATTTTTAAATTGACAATACATCTAAAAACCATAGTTTTAAAAAAATACAAATTTTCAAAATTTTTCTTTCGAGCGTAGTCAGATACCTTAATTGAAAGTAAATATTATTGAATTTCCTAATGAATCATCGAGTCGCCAATTAAGGTTATTTTTAAAATGAAGGGTTTCGAAATAAAAATTTTCCTGTAATCTTCCTGTAAACATTGCTGGTTCTGATGAAATTAGTTGCAAGTTCCAGTCGTAATAAAAATTTTTGTTATTCCTCATTATAAACTTTAATTATGTTATTGTAATTTCTTCTACAATTGAATTTCTAATTATAATCTTCATTTTATATTTTTTCATAAATTTATTTACAAATTTCGATATAAAGAAAAAAATGAATATTTATTTGAACTTAAAAATGTCATTTATTAAAAATTAAATTAATAAATAGCATTTTAATTCCGTTCTTTTCAGCTTAACTAATTTTTTATATCGAAATTTTTATAATTATAAACTTTAATTCTATTATTGTAATTTCTTTTACGATTGAATTTCTAATTTTAATCTTCATTTTATATTTTTTCATGAATATATTTACAGATTTAGATATAATTTAAGACAAAAATGAGTACTTATTGAAAATTTAAAAAATGCAATTTATTTAAAACTAGCCGCCTTTGGCGACCAGCCGGTTCGCCATGAGTAATGCGTTCTAAAATTTCCAATTAAATCACATATTTATTAGCCTTGAAGTAATTCCGGGCATTGATTGGCCTGAAATTAATATTTTGTTTAAAATGATGGACGGAAAGTTCTAAAAAAACACGTTTTCCTAATAATATTCTTTAATTTTATAAATCAGTCAGTTTTAATTACTGATTTAGAAGACTGATTGATGTAGAAACTTTTATTAAAAAAATAATAAAAATATTTTGTAAAATATGACTCACTGAGCAAAAGTATGAAAAAATCTGAAACTCATTATTCATAAATGCATTGTTTGACTCAAACTACATAAAATGTAATTATTTACTTCATTTAGATCAAATTAATAGTATTAAATAATATATATGCCTATTAATAATATTTTACAAATTGGGAATTGGACCGGAATTCGAATGCATATCCTGTATAAATTCAATCCTGTATAAATAAAGATAATTTATTGAATTAATGATTTAAATATTGAAAACGATCATAGAATCCTTTGCCTTGCATTTTTTAAAGGAAATATCACATTTTATATTTATTTTATAGAAGTTAAAAGATTCAGTTATTAGTAGTTAAAGAGTTGGTGACTTTATTCGGAAAAACTTTTTGAGTTTAATGCTCTAATAATAATTCATCGGTTATGCTTCCAAAGTATTAAAAATGCTTTTTTCGTTGATGTTGCCAAAATATTAAATATGTTTTTTTTTAAAAAGCGAAAAAGGGAAAAAAATTATTGAATTAATGATACAGATATTGCAAACGATTACAGAAATATGCCAAAGTCGGGAGTTTAATGCATATCCTGTCTAAATTCAATCAGGTTTACCGTAAATAAAGAAGATTTGTTGAATAAATGATTTAGATATTGCAAACGATCATAAAAACCTTAGCTTTGCATTTATTTTTGTAGAAAATATCACATTTTATATTTATTTTATTTTATCCAGTCACGTGCTAAAAAAAACATGGTTAAAATATTTCTTTAAAAATTCGTTAAAAATAGAAGCTTGAGTTATACATTAAAACACTGATACCATTAGAAAGCTAATTTTTTAATCTTTAAATTGATGTTAAAATCATGTTTGTCCGATAATAATTTCGGAAGTTACAGCGGAAAAACTTCGAAATTTCGCTTAAATTTTAATTAATTCAAATTCTAATTAAAAATTCAAAAAAAAAAGGGCTCCGAGGTGCACATTCCCGACCTCCAAGGTATACATGTACCAAATTTGGTAGTTGTAGGTGGTACCCGGCGCGCTGCTGCCGCCGAAAAAATATTATTAAATACAACCAATCAATCAATCATTTGGCAATGTTTTATCGGAATAGGAACGGTACGACAGTGCATAAAAGAAGAACAAACAAATATTCATTTTTATATTTTAAATTTGTGGATTCTTTCAGAATTGCTAAGCTTGGCGTTCTTTCAGAATGATAACGAAAGAAACTATTTATTGTATCTCGTAATTCTTTTCATATTCGTTCAGAGTTCTCAAGTTTAATGTTAGAAAATGTGATTAAAATATTTTCTTTTAAAATTCATTAAACATTGAAAGTGTATTTATACCACAAAATCGTAAATATAGTTGGAAAGGCAATTTTTTGAAAATGAAGATGGTGCAAAATTTATTTGATCTACAATATTTTTGGTAGTTACTGCGAAAAACGCTAACATTTAGTTAAAATTAAAAAACCCCAGGATTGGTCTTCCCTAAACTTTTTTGCATAATCTGTAGTAAAATTGCAATCTCTGAGAATGACTTCCATGACATTTGCGTGCTATAGCCACAAAATATTGACCTTTAACTTGGATTAAGCATTTCTACAGAATCTATTGTCTCCTCGGCGAATTATTTGTAGATTTATCCTTGATAAAAAGATGCGGTTGCGATTCGAAGTTTTTTTATTTAATTCTATATAACAGTACTATCCCTATAACCATCCCGTAGGTGTAAGCAATAAGCTGACCAAGTTGCATCGCAATCGAGGGAACGATTAAGAAAGGCATGAAAGGCATAAGACAAACACTCATTTTTATTTTTATGGAAGAGATACTTTTTTCAATGGATAGTTACAAATGGGAACCTGTTTCCGATTCACAGCTGAAATTTAAATCTCTAGCAGCTTCTACCGATAAAAGAGAATAATAAATGCAAATGTATAGTAAAAATGTAGCGATAACATAAAATCATTTTCATGTAAGATATTCGCGCGATTTTTTCAGCATCTTATCAGAACAGCTGTTCATTTGGAATGTAGATTAGTATTTGGATAGAATTAAATATAACTTCGTGTCTTAGTACTCTCTCTATATTTAAACAATCCTCATACGCTATTTGCATATAGTATCTGCGGTTCAAATGGATTCAATTTATAAAATAAATTGCTTTCAGAATAGAATATGAAATATTGTATTCTTTCATATGAATTAAATTTTTTGTCGTGAAATATTAAATTCTTAATTATCAGTACTTACAGAAATAAATAAATAAAAGATATACATATTTGTCTTAGGCAAGTTATACAATTATGTGATTAAGTTCATCTAGTTATCTAAAGAATAGAATTATTTGTTGAAATAGTTAAATAATAGTCTAGGGCTACCAATGGCTGTTTCACCCTATTAATAGTGTTACAGATTTTTTATCCTAATCCGTCGGGTTCGTTTACCTGTAAAGTGGGTGTGTATGGTGTACAAATACATACTCAACAATGATCAGTCCGTTAGTAGAGGGCACAACGCAGACGATGATTATTTACAGAACGTAGACCGGACAGCAGGCAACAGATATTAACAGCACAGTGACGACAATTGATTACAGCTGAGACGAACACACAGCAGCACACAATAACAACAATAGCTCATAAGTAGTGTCAATATCCACAGCACTGGCTATAGTACTCGATGCTGCTTCCTCAACAGACTGCAGGGCACACAGCTTAGTTCAGCAGTCGCTTGGCTCCGCCGCTTCTTCACTATCCTCTGGAGGACTCGTTATCTAACGTCGATTCAGACTACTTGAAATGTTGGTGAAGTTGAAGGGGTACCCGCCCTGCGAAGCAGGGCTATCCTGAAACGACCCTCCTTATATAGTTCCCAAGAGGTTGAGCTAGAGATGAATGGACCAATCAGGGAGTATCTCAGTTCCTAATGGACGAATCGGTAAAATTATCTGAGTTTCAAGAATTATCCATTTTGTTGCCAAAGTCGCCAAGCTCTGAGGTAATTTCTAAGAGCATCCAGTACAGAATACTGTAAATAATTCTTTCTGTTGATAGAACTAATTATGCTGGGAAGCAGCAGCACAGATTCGTAACAATATATTTAAGTCACTAGGGTTTCTAGTTATCACATTTACATCTTTCTGAAGTACAGACCGGCAGACAATATCCTCGTAGTTGGATTTGGCACAAAATTTGACTTTGTTGAAAGAATCCGTATATATTAAACTAGTTATTACCCGCGACTCTGTTAGCGTGGAAATTTTGATGCATATGGACGAAAAACTATCAAATAATGACAAATCAAAAAAATTTAGCCTTAAAACGATACAATATTTAAAAATATAAGCATATACGAAAAATGTATAGCATAAGTACAATTTAATAACAAAAACGCACAACGAACGTAAAAACAATTTATTTACATTGTATACCCAAAACAAAACAGCGAATCGAGTCCGGTCACATACATTTTATTCATTGATCGAGATAGAAATAGTTACAACAATGTTATAGGCATAATTTTTAAACTTTTCATTTAAATGAAAACACAGTTGTCAACAATCATGCGCGAATTTTCAACGCCAGTTGGGATAACACAATGCAGATTAGAAAATTTTTAGTTCCTTTATTCTGTTTTCTTTTAATTTAAAGGCATTTTCAGAATGAATCCGAAACATCAAACAATTAACAACACTTGATTTTAAATATATCAAACACAAAAAAATAAAAATAAAAATAAACAGAATCGTTTGAAATAATCGGTCGATATTCTGCTACGCCTAATCTCAATTATGGTGGGGAAAAAACCCGGAGCCTTACTCATCTTCGGCGAGATTTGGCCATAGCTTTTTGGCGCGAAAGTTAGTTTTCAATGAATAAAAAATGAACCGGAATAAAAAGTAGCCTGACTAGCTTTCCTGAAAAGTAGCCTATGTTCCATTCCTGACTATAATCTTTGTGCCAAATTTCATCCAATTCTGTTCGGCATTCTGGCGTGATGGAGTAACAAACATCCATCCGGACTTACAAAACTTTCACATTTATAGTATTAGTACAGGTGCCAAGAGGTACAATTTCATAACTAAAAAATTCAATAAATATTTGCCTCAAACAAATTAATTCAAAAGAAAATAGGAACTAAAGAGCTAAAGCTAACTAAAGAGAAATTGAAAAATCTTACAAAGTAACATTATTATTTATTTTATTTAACTCAAGTTCGAAATTCCTACAGAATTTGACAATACATGAAAATTTGAATTTAATTCATAGACACATAATGCTTGCAAACAATCACAAATATATCTTTGACGACATTTAAAATTACTTTTATTTTTTCGTATAAAAAATGCGTCATTTTAATGACTACATTTTAACTCGAGGTTGTACATGAATTAGCTAAACGAAATCTTTTAAAACTTAACAAATAATTTCCTAAAATAAAATTCAATGAAAGTAATAACATGAATATTAATTTTCATCTCATAATTCAGAACACTAATTGAAAGCTTTTGATGGGCTTAAAAAATAGCTGAAAGCTACCTTCAAACCTATATTTACAACTATCTAAAGCAACATAATTAACACGTTGAATGCCACGGCAATTTTCAGAAATCTGGCCTAAAATGACGCTAACTCATTTGAACTCATTTTCATAATTATATTTTTTGTTCGTTTTCTAATCAATTTTCTGTTTCTGCAAGCCAGCATTGATTTTTTGTTCTTTTCCCAGAAGTTATATATCGATTTGAGCACTGATATACGTCGAGTTGATTCGTAGTTGCACAAAAATGGCAAGCAAACACAGTACGAGGTAACTCGTAGTTGGCGTTCTAGAGAAGAACGCAATCAAGGAGTCATCTCGTGGTTGGCAGTCAAGGTGTTAAAATTATTTGGGAGGGTCGCGGTAGCCTGGTTGGTAGAGCGTCAGTCTCGTAACCGAAAGGTAGCGTGTTCTGTCCTGATCTCGGCCGAAGACCGCCGTGTTGGCTTATGGCACGTTCAATAGGTCGTGACTGCAAAGTCCTCCAAATTCCCATAACAAATGATACCTCTGGGGCTACTGAATCAGGGATGAGTCGGTCTCTGATTTGGATCTCAATTCTGACTTGCGGGTGGATGAAGGAAATCGATCACCCCCTAAAAAGGGTTGTGTTTTGTGTATTCGTGCACAGTCGTACTTTCCCCTTAACGGTGCTCGTTCACGACGAAAGAAGCACACTTCTGCCTTCATTCGAAAGAGCTGAATCTGATTCAGTCTTGGTATGACCAAGTGGCATTAGACCGATCCGACGAAATTATTTGGGTTTATATTGCAAAGTGAGCACAAAATCCTTCACTGACAGCAAAAAGTTAAAATGAAATAATCGTCGAAAGAATTATTATTAAACTTAATAACTGCACAAGTGTTCTTGAAGGTATTTCTCTTTTTTAATCATCGAACGGATAGCGAAATATAAAATTCATAAATATAAGCACTGAACCCTAGCCGATGCCAATCCTATTAGAATAAAATGCCCAACAACGTTGTTAAAATACATACGCGAAGTTGGCCGGTGTTCAGAAAGTTAGACAACATCACAGAAATATTGTGAAATACATCGTGTTAATAGGGATCGAGAGTGCAATATATATATCTTGATTGTATCAATCTAAAATGGGCCAATTTTGTTCTTTAGGAATTTATATAATCTAAAAAGAGGTAATTCTCGACATGTCATGATCCTAAAATAATCTTTTACAATGGTTGTCTAGCCCATCAATTCCTGTCAAATGGTTTTGAAAGGATAGATCGCATTTGGGGTCAAGCTCTGTAAGTATCTCCGTTAGAAAATAATTGA
>JAPMOQ010049838.1:0-12004 GCA_026543055.1 Argiope trifasciata
GAATGCAGAATTTTCATAAAATCTCATTGCCTTTTCGCTGTCTTTTTTGTAGACTTAACAATGAAGACAAGAATGTAAATGACAATTACATTAAAATGACTTATTTAATGTATATTTTATGGCAATAATAAAAAGTTAATAGATGTAATTCAATTATAGAAAACCAAAAAAATAATCAAAAATTATAGGGATTATGCAAATTATAAGACTTCTAAGTTTCCTATAGGATATAAAAGACTTTTTTAAAAAAATTATTATACACACCATAAATGAATTCATTCATGAATATGAAATTTTTACAAATAAAAAAAATGCCATAGGATTACAATCAAGATGAATTTAAAATTTAATGAAAAACCAAAAACCCAAAATATAAAATGAATGATGTGTGAAAGAAAAGGAATACTAAAATACAAAGTTTTTAAAAACAATGTCAACAATTTAAAGAAAAAAACATGTGGCTCTAAACTGAAAAGAAAAATTTACAATATTGTTTGTTTGAATGTGAGTGCACGCCTGAATTCGTATGTGCTAGTTAAAGAAATTTTTAGCAAAATGTTTGATGACTGTCATAACTACTCAAAATCAAACAACAAATGCTATAAGATGATTTTAATACCCATTTAAATAATCTCAAATTGATTTGACTATTTTTTAAGCAATAAAGGTATTTCACTAAAATTAAACTTTAAATATTTGTTATGTTAAATATAATAACACCATATTTAAAATCATTTAATTTGAAGAAATTTTACCAACAACTTTGAGAAGAAAAAAATACATATTACTTCATTCAACTATGATTCAATCTTTTATAATTTTTGTATTAATTACTAATGTGAAATGTCACTAACTACAGAGATGTATTTTCAAGAATTTAATCAAGAAATTATGAATGTAAATAACTATTTTTGTTCTAAGAAGGATATAAAAACATAAGACAAAAAAGATATGCCAGACTTTTATGCAAATTCTTAGACTATTAAATATACTTCTTAATAGTCTAAGAATACATTTGTATATAAGTCATTTTACCTGTTCGACATCTAGGACACGTGGCTGCACCCAAGACATATTCACAGTTTTGTCTACTTGATCAATGGATCCTTTTACAAGTCCTAATGATAATGCTTTCATAACCAATAGCTCCACCTATTATAAATTGCATTATAAATAAATAAATATTGAAAAGTTGGTTCAACACTATAATTTGCTTTTAATTTATCCATTTTATTTTATAAATCCCACTTTAAAAATAAAAAAAAGATTCAGATTTTATTCTTAATAACAAAATATTTTACATCTAAAGACATTTTATACTTTTGAGTTTTCCTGAAAGGCAATGGGAAAATATGCCCCCCGCCAATCAAAAATTAGAGAATTTTCCAAAATCTTTTTAGACCAGCAATATTGTATTTAGAGTATAAAACTGTTTACTAGTTTGTTTTATTTAATTTATTCATTTGCTTTAAAATGCCTCAAAAATATATTATCATGGTAATATATGTATATCATAATTAGCTCTCAAATTTGATATATTCATTTATAGTCATTTGATAGCTGTCACCTACTTTAAAAGATAAGGAATATAACTAGAAATCAACTTTATATCAATAAAATCTCACTCTCCTTCAGTTTAACTCTCCCTTTTCTAGTCAAGAAGCAGAGGATGCTAACAGAATTATTTGTCAGTACATGTTTGTGCAATTATTCAGTTTTGATAAAGAAACAAGATCTGAAAGCCCTCTAAAAAGAACCAAGTTTGGTGAAAAGTATTGATGAGTAAAGCCATTTTCTTGTTACAAAGAAAACACGCACATCACAAACAAAGTGGCATGGTGTTTTTCCTAGAATATTACAGTTAGAACACTGATACAATATATCCATATAAAATGCTAATTAAAGATGATTTACAAAAAGTTTCTTAAAAATAATTTACATAATTTGAATAACATTTAAATAAAATCAAAAACAACTGGCCCACAAACATTCATGCTGTTCCTTACTGTCCAACAAAGCATTAAATGCATAATTAGACATCTTTATCGCACTTTTTCAGTTACAAAATAAGCTTGAATTTAAGATATTGTAATGAATCTGTGATGCTGCTTCCCAGCATAATTAGTTCTATCACCAGAAAGAATAATTTACAATATTCTGTACTGGATGCTGCCAGATGCTCTCAGAAATGATTCCAGAACTTGGCAACCATTTGGGAATAAAATGGGTTATTATCGAAATTTTGAGAATTTTCCTGATTTGTCTATTAGAAACTGAGATACCATCCCGCTACACTCTGATTGATCCAGACCTTTCTAGCAGCACCTCCTGGGATCTATATAAGGACACCAGTTTCGGACTTCAAGTAGTAATAGTTGAAAGCGACAATAAATAACGAGTGTTCCAGTGGAGAGCGAAGTAGCGATGAAGTCAAGCAAGAGCTGAACTTAGCTGTGTGCCTTATAGCCTATTGAGGAAACAGCGTTGAGTACTATAACTAGTGCTGTGGACATAATTACTATTTGTGAGCTACTGTTGTTGTGTGCAGCTGTGTGTTCATCTCGGATGTGAATAATTGTCATCTCTGCACTGTAAATATTTGTTGCCTTTCTGCTGTCCTGTTTTTGTGTTGTAAATAAATATTATAGGCATTCTTCGACGAAAGGACTCTTCATTGCGTGCTCATACCATACACCCACTATAAAAACGGACTCGATGGATCAGAAGGATCGGAAATCAGTAACAATATTTCAATTCAAGTCCTTAAATGTTTTAAAGGTATTTTGATTATTTGGTGCAGTTTTTTTTTTATAAAAATAACATTCAAATATATTTTGTTGCAATGCATGCTTTGAAGAAGGGGGGGGGAGGGAAGTAAAGAGAGGAAAAAAATCCCATTAGAAATGTGGGCATCATCACACTCTAAAGGCTACAAAAAATGCAGCATTTTATAGCTTGTGGGAGGAGGAGTTCTCAATATTTGCTTTAAAAATTATCAAAGTACTTTCATGTTCTAATTGATAATTATAGTTTAGAAAAAGTTGTTTGTCAATAATACTAAGTAATTATTAATATTATTATAACTAATTTGAAATTAATGAATCACAAAAAAGAATTCTAAGAAATATTTGCAATTCTAGAGTCGCAAACATTTAAAAAAGCATTGAATTTCTAAAAATTTTCATTTATATTGTATAATATAATACCTAGTTTAAATAATTATTAAAATAATTTGATTCATTTGTCAGCTGCAGACTAAAAGCAGTAGGCTACAGGTTAACCTTCTTTAGTACTCAGCAAGAATATTCTAAATGCCATGAGAGTTGATTTTTTTACAAACAGTATTATTTAAATTATATTTGCTTGAAAAAAAAACATTTGTATGGGTCTCTGTAATCCATTGAAATTTTACTTTTTAAAGTGCATTTACATTCCCAGCATTTGGGCAAATTAGTTTCAAATTAAGATGTGTCCTAGATTTGTATAAAGAATAGAATGTTTAAAATTAGCATCGTATAATCCTCAAAAATAACAGGTAAAACACTTCAAAATAAATTTGTACAAAAAAAAGGATTATGTATTACATCATTTTGACTCTATGCCTTTAATGTAACCCTTTAACGGGCGGAGGTTTCACTGCAAAACCACCATTTTCAAATATTTATTTCTAAACGTGCAGTGGTTCCACAACGAAACCGAAGATCGAAAAATAATCTCTTATCTTTAATAATTGCCTGTAGATGTTAGCACATTACTTAATTTAATTTTTATCTATCGAAAAATGCATCGTTTAAAATGCTGTTTTCGCATATTTTTTATTCGATTTTTTTTCGGCATGTACACAGCAACAAAAAATCTAAATGTGCCCATAAATTTGTTGAATGTAGGCCCCTGTAACACACAAATTTTTTTCAAATCAAATAACGAAAGAAAAGTTCACCAAACTTGACTTTTTTTAGGTGGTTTCGGAGAAATACCACTGCACATGCGATGCGAGGTGGTAACTCTTTCAGCAACCACTTGAAGAAACGTGTTTCTTCTTTCCTTTGCCTCTCTGTCTCCGTAAATAAAGAGGGGGATAATTTATATTGGTTTGGCCATGTGTTTTGTGGGTGAGGAATCTGTTTATATTGAGGTAAGGATTATAGGGAATTTGAAATTATTCCATATCAGAAAAAAGGGAATAATGCATCAAACCATACCTGGTTTTGAAACTGAACCATCAGCAGAAATTTCAAACATGGATAATTAGAAAATCAAGTCAATCAGGAAATTATTTGTGCATCCTTTTCTTGATTTTTGCATCTTATAATTTTTTTTTTCGTGTTGCAAAAAAAAAATTTTGCCTCTTTACCTTGGTTATCAAATCTTATAATTTTTTTTTATTTATAAATTTTTTTTCTTGTTTTAAGGTTGTGTAGATAATTTTCATTGATAATATTGTATGTTTTTGTGTTTCTATAAATGAATAATGAATAATTGTGTTTCAAAGTAAATTCAAAAGTTTCATTATTTATCAGAAAAAAATGTCGTAGGTGTGCGGTGGTTTCACTGCGAAACCACCACCCACAGTGGGGTGTAATCTACTATCAATTTTTTTAAGGTATTTTTATTCTCCTTAGACCCTATGCATTCAAATTAATTACACCCTTTTTAAAAATTCAGAAAATTTAAATTTGCACGTGTTAAAGGGTTAAAAGCTTAAAAAAGGTTGTTAAATTATATAATGCATACACGAACATCATCTTTAAATCAACAGTATGTCAATTTTACATCATAAAACTAAAAAGGGTTACCTCATTTTCAGGAAGTCTAGTTTCACTAGCAATTTCAGAAAAAGACAACACACGATTATTACCAGGTCTTTTGAAAGTCATCTAAAAACAAATACAATATATTTAAATATATTAGTATTTTTTAAAACATTAAAATTTAAAACACATATTAGTATTAATATACATTAACTAGGAGCACCCAACCATATACATTTTAAAATGAAAAAAAAAAATTGAAGAGAAATAATAAAAGAAATATCATGTAAAAAAAAATAATAATGATGATCATCCATCTTTATCTAAGATTTTTTTTTAAACTTTAAAAGCCTTTATTCACTAAAAATTTGAGAGTTTATAGCAAAATTATTTATATCTTTCACACTTCCATAACACTAAACTTACTTTATTTGTATCATAGCTATAATAAAAGTAATTTATACTAACAAATAGTCATCAATATTTCCCCTTAATCAATTGCCCTATTTTCTAAAATACGTGCAATTTGGAATTCTTATAATTAATAACTCTTCTTCTATATACCCAGAATTGGAATACTAAAACTGAAATCATTCAACACCTAAATGCTTAACAAATTATGCACCAAGATTTATGAACATTAGAATCCTAAGCATACAATAATATTTTCTTACAGTTTCATCACACACTGCTGACTATTACTAAATAAACTATATTATAAATACTGTTACAATAAAAACAAGATACAAACATTCATATTTGAAGACATAAAAATTGTTATAATAATTTACAAAATTTTTTAATGATACGTTAGAAAATTAAGTGATGACAATAGAAAATATTTGATTTTCGATAACAGCAAAAAACTCTAAAATTACATATGAATTCAAATGTTATTTGTTACATGGCAGGTTAAATGAATAAGTAAAAATGATGAATTCATAAAAAAGAAAAACAATGGCAAAAAAACTTTCTTTTTATCATTATATACCAATACACAAGAGGCACAAAGATTATATATACAAAAGAGGTAATAAGCTTTGATTCAGAATAAATGATTATAAAATTCTTGAAAATATCTTAAAGAATTCAACCTACCTCCATTAAGCACAATAGAGATATCTTTTGGCGTAAAGCAATTTCATGGGCAGCCAAATCAGCCTTAGAAAAAAAATACAGACAATTTTACATTTAAATAACAACTAAAAAAGGGAAAGTTTAACATATTTTCTACACAAAGAACTTTCAATTATCAACGTACTTTTATCAAACATCTTCTAGTTAAATAACAACAAAAGTAATAAAGAAATAGAATAAAGAGTTCATAAACTTTCAATGTTTTGATAAATAATATATTTTAGATTCTATTTCAAGATTCAATCTTTTTTTAAGCACAACCTAAAGTTACATGAGAAACAGTTTACATATATACATTTTGAATTACAGTAGATAATTGATTGCTTGTAGTTACTGCCAACTCAAAGAGATAATATACAGACCACTGAATGATTATATAGCAAGTGAAGGAATAAAACTTTGTTCCTGCATAACTTAAAATTACAGAAAAAAATTCTTACAATTAAATATTTTAAAAACAGAGCTATGTCAAATTTTACATTATTAGTTAATTATTTTAGGTTATTAACTTATGATTATAAAATAATGAAATCTAAAATTAAATAAAATAATGAAATGAATCACTTTTAAACATATCAAAATTATATATAAGAATATTTAAGTAAGCATAATGATATATTTTCACATTTCTTCCAAACTGTAGTCTTGAATGACTATCAACATATGCCTTTGCAATTTAAATTCAATGATCATTTTTTTAAGTCATCATTTTAAAGAAATTCTATACTTACTTGTGTTGACCAAAGTTTCCTAAGTTCTTCATATTTCCCCAAATTACCACTATTAAATGTGTACAGAAGATCCACTACCCATTCTTTGCTGGTACCTTTAAGAGAATCCAGAATAGGATGGGCGAGCTGAAGAAAAGAGTACACATGAGCGATAGCCATTAAAAGAAAAAACTTTATTTAAAAAGAAAGAAAAACTTAATAAATTTTAAAAACTGAGCAATGAAAAAAATTATAATGCTTTTTAAAAATAATTAAAATATTTCATAAAACCAATAATGATTTAAAGGAAGATCTACAAAAATATGTGAATTTTGACTTACGAAAGAATTTTCATTTTAACAGCCAAAATGAGATTCCAGACAAGCATTAATTTCACATTATATAAGCAATTTACATTTACATTACAAACTGCAGATAAATAAAGATTAGATTTTGCATCCAATTTTTAGAAATTAAAGATTAATACAAAAAAGTTAAAAACAGAATGAATTTACAGAATTAAAAAGTAACCTTCCTAAGACATAAAATTTGAGAGTTCAGTCAAGAAAAATTATTATAACATTTTTAAGCATATTTCAAACAACTGAATAAAAATGAGTTAATTAGCATCATTCAATCAATAAATGTATGTAATTATATAGCTATAAAAACTAGCTAGAAGTAGATATGAAATTTTGCATAAATAGAAAATAATAAAAAGTTACATTCTGAAAAGAAAAATAAACTTATTTTTAGCTATAAAAAATTCTTCCATTCTATTAAAATTGATATAAAGACAAAAACATTTATAATATCTATGGTAAATATAATTTTGTTGATGGTGGTTTTAAAGGGCACATAATTTTATTTAATGAATATCTATTACATTGGAGGTAAGAAGATCAAATAACAATTCATTTGAAAATCATTAGCATGTATCCAAATTTCTTCCTCAAAAAATTACATAATCACAAAATTTTCAACACATTTCATGAAAATTTTGGGATTTTTAAATATAATTTCAAATTTCTATGATAGTAAAACATTTTTTTTTCTTATATTTGCTTTTTGAATATTATTGGAAAATATAGAATACAACAACAACAGAAGAAAAAGTATTTCAATGGCAGATGATATCAGAGTTTGCATATGTATAGATACAGAGGTCAAATAATTAAAACAAATATTTATATTCATATAAATAATCAGCCCAAGGATGAGTCCTCAATGTATTGACTGCAGGATAATTTTAATGTTATGGGTTACTTATTCTTACTTTGCAGATCTGAGATGATCAAAATGAAAACAATTAAAATGCATAACAAATGGAAAGTTAAAATGGATAACAAGAGGCTATCAGGATAATTTCCAAAATAAAAGTTCTGTTAAAAAACAAAATATGCCTATTTAGTTATTCATTTGAATATAATTAATAGGTAAATCTAAAAATAACCCAGAAACCATATTTGTAAATATTAATCATAATATTGTTTCACCAGAATGCATCATGACTAATTAATTTTATTCAGGGATATTTCATATTAAATAAATCAGAAAATATTCTATACTTATAATATTAAACATTTGATAAAACTTTTTTTTTTTTTTTTGCTATAGCTTAAATTGTTTATGTTGTACACAGTCTACTACAACTTTAAAAATTTCATATTCTTATGATGGAGAAAAGGCATGGCAAAAGCTAAATTTCAACTGGAATAGTCAAATCTAAAATCAATTTCTAGACATATATACCCTCAGACCAGTGAATGATAATTCAGATTGGCAGCCACACAAAGACTCCAACCAAATTATACATTAATGATATAACTGGATATGATACAGCTTAGAACAAATAAAACTGAATTATATAAAACAATGGTAACACATATATATACAGAAAGGAAAAAGAAAATGTAATTGAAAACTTTTATACAAAAATGAAATGAATTTATTTAAAGAATTGAAAACCTTTATACAAAAAATACTTGAAATATTATAAATATAGTAGAATAATCATAGAAAAGAAAAAGAATCAATTGTAAGAACAATACAATTTGCTTCCCAAAACACTAAAATCTGCATTTCCAATAACATATCTTTAAAATATGCATAAAGAAAAAACTTTAATCTTACACACAATTTTAATACACATAATATCAATAAATGAAATTCAAAACTGAGCTAAATTCTACTATACCATATCAATTATTTTCAAATACATTAGGACTGCATTTAAGTTCTATATAATTTGATCCATTTTTTTTTTTTTTCGTTTCAATTAGGGAGTCAATTTAAATTAACATAGACTACATTTAGCATTAGATTACTTTCAAAGCATAAACCAAATCTTTTCTTAAATCAATTCAAAAACAGATTGCCAATAAATCAACAGAAAATTCCCAAGTCACTTTTCTTTCTTTTAATATAAGATTAATATCGTACAAAAGAAGGGGAGGGAGACTGGTATTATCACATAATGTAACTGAAACTTTCTTGATAAAGAAACAAGATAAAATCTTTGAAAAATAATAAAACAGTAATCTATATTATCAATATTAATTTTAAAAATATTGTTCTTAAAGTAATACATTTCTAATATAAAATTTTATATCCTTTTTAATCAATAATGATTAATTAACAATGTGTACAACCAGATAAAGTTTTGCTTCAGTTTTTGATACTGATTAAAAACAAAATTAAATCAGATGAAAGACAATCAATTTTGCTTATTTTGTAATCAATTCGATATAATTTACTTTAAACTAAATTTATAAATCAATAAACACTTCAGAAAAATAGTCAGGCATATGCTCTAAGGACATTATATATTAAGAAAGAAAACTAATTTTAATACAGATCAATACTCACCAGCTCACCGAAATTGTAAACTCCATCTCCAAGCAGAGCTGCCAATGACAAAGTGAAGGCTTTAGATTTCTTCTCCTCCTCTATAATTAGATGGGGGAAAAAAAAATATTTGAAATTATAAGATTACAAAAACTTATTATCAATTCAGGCAAAAAAAAAGTAATGAAAATTTAATCATTGAAATAATGAAGTATCTTTTTCAGTAAATAGGGTTTTTTAATTTAAAAAATTTAGTTCTTTCATGACTTCATGGAGTAATATATATGTTAATTAAGAAAAACATAAATAAGGTAGAAATATTGTTTCATGAGCAAAATAGTGCTATTGAAATATTTAAAAATGTAATTTTCACAAATGTATTAGTGATTAACTCAACAAGAACAAAAAAAAAGTATTTCAATTTAAATAACTTGCAAAAAATAAATTATTTAAAATTTTACATATAAAAGTTTAAAAAGAAACTATTTATGAGAAAGAACTTTTATTATACTTAACTTATAAGAACTTATATTATTATTTAAAAGAACTATGATTTTATGATCTTCAACGAAAAAAAATGAAAATATTGCAAAATAGTATTTAATTTTTTATTTATTTATTTCATATATCAAAAAAATAAATTGAGAGGAGACAATATACATCAAACAAAATGCAATACACGGATTCTATGTTAATAAAGGAACAAGTTCAATGAATAAGTTCAAGAAATGATGAACAAGTTCTTAATAAATTTGTAAGCCTTACCATCAATTTCTGACAGATCCGTGCAACCTAGATACCTCAGGGCATCTCTGTAGTACTCGGCATGTTGACCATTTATCTGATGATAATCACTACTAAGTTGATAATAGCGTCCATGAACGGAACTAATGCCATCCATATCATCAATCATCTTTTCTGTTTCTTCCAAAATTTTCTGTTGGTACAAATAAATCATTATATCAAAAATATATACTAAAAAAGATGATTTAAATGCGTATGTGATCATAATAATGATAAAAACTGAGAAGTTAAACAGAAATATTCTACAACTGCCCATTTTTTCTTTCAATAAAAAGTTGGACAGAAAGCCATCTTAAAGTTTTTTTATAGAAAAATAATTATTAAAATTTATTAACTAATTAAAAAAAGACAAAAATATTAAAATCTTAGTAATTCCTAATAAGATTGTATTTCCTAAAAATTCTGAATTTTCAATATCATTCAATCAATTACTTTTCATCACATATTAAACTGAAATTTAAATTTACAATGTAAAAGCATTATTACAAGCATAAATTAGTTAGACGTAAACCTTTTTTAATGAAATAATGTGTCCCATGATTTTGAAATATGAATTTAATTTGAAATTAAAATGAATTTTGAAAGCAAAATAATAATTTAATAAAATTCAAGCTTAATAATAAATTTAAAAAAAAAAACATTTTTGTCTAGCATCACTCTTATACACAGAAATTAATGACAGAAAATGCTGTTATGTTACTCCAAATAGAAATAGATATTGAATATTTTTCATCATCCATCGTTAATAAGTAATTAGGAACATATATTCACAACAAAAATGACACATGAGCACAGAAAATTTTAAAGTTCCCAGAATTCAATAACAGAAAAACTTTCTTATGAGATAAATATGGTATTCTAAACTATATATATATATATATATACATGATTTATGTAAGGAAAAATGAATTATTACATTAAAGAAAACAAATAAATATATTAATAAAGTGCATACTTTAACACCATCCAAATCTGATTTTTCTAATTTCAAAAGACCAAGAATGATGTTACATAATACAACTGCTTCATTGTTACCTTTGACCTAAAAATGGATAGTTGACATATGTAAAAACATTCAACATTTCATTTAAACTAATGGTACAAATACAAGACTTTTCATTCACAAGGTAACAAAAATATTGTTTATTAATTTAAAAAATTCTAATGTACAAATAAATAATAAAATTTAAATTCAATCATCCAGAATATCATTTCAATTTTATTTTTTCTTCTTATGATTCTACTAATTTTGTTGATTAACAAATTTAATTTTTTTTAATCAAACCTTCACTTTTCCCCTTCAATAAATGCTATCAATTTCAAATTCATTAGAACAGATAAGGAATTTCTTTAAAATATACATTAACATTTGTAAAATTTTACCCATACACTTTAATTGTAGCAACATATTTTTTTTAAAAAAATAATAGCTCTAACAGTTGCTGATATTTAATTATCAATTCCTTTCTCTGACACTTAGAATTAAATTTTATCAAACCTTATGCTGATAGACACAAACATTTAGAGAACTTTCTATTTTTAACAAATATCATCAAAAATAGCTCCAAAAAATCATCTTGAGTAGAAACTATAAACTATGTCAAATAATACTTTTTTACAGGTTATTTCAATTCAAAGAAAAATTTCAAAATAAGAACACAAGAAAAACAGAAGATACAAATGACAGAAAATAGCTTCATTTTAAAGCAAACAAATTAAATGCAAACTTCAGTATAAACTTTAAAATGATTAATT
>JAPMOQ010049856.1:0-11366 GCA_026543055.1 Argiope trifasciata
TTTTTGTAACTCGAAAATATTGCCATTGTGACTGAAAATCTGAAGAGGGTGAAAGATTTTTAAATATATATTTCGATTATAATAGCTGTAGTTTCTGTTGAAGGACAGTTGGCTCTCATCTAAAATATCTCATTAAATATTTTAAGAGAATTTATAATATAATATTATACGTTATAATATGTCATTAGATATTTCAAGAGAGTGAATAATACAATTCTTTTCCAACAAAATAGAGCACTAGAACCAGTGTTATTATTATTATTATTCTTTTGTTTTTAAACTGAGATTCGACTATAAGTAGTGAAATGTCGCTAGTCATCAAAATGTTCTATGTGATAAAATTAATAAATGAAAGTGGTGAGTTTATAATATTACATAATATATTACATAGTACATAAAATAAAAATTTGAACATTTTTTATTGATTTAATAGCTTCAAAATTAATAATACATGATAAAGAATAGGAGAAAATAAAAATTACTAAAAAAACATCAATAGAATTTTTTAAAGCTGTACATTTTACTAAATACAAATAAAAATATAAATCAACAATAAGAAATATCGACAAAAGCCTATTTATAACTTTAAGCTTTAATAAAATTATTCTAAACATTGTTATTTAATTTTTCATTGATCCCGAAAATGGGAAATCATGGATGTAACATGGATGTCACATTTATTACAAATAAATTGTATTGTTTTTAGTCATGTATTGGGAGTTGCATTAATAGTTCTGTAAGAAAAAACTATTAAACTCATTAATATTCTACGATTTACTTTTACATTTGTAATAAATACAAAATATTTAAAGTCAAGCATTGTTAAGCTTTCTGATGCGTTAAACTACCTTAGGAACTGGAAAAATTATTGAACATTTATATGAATTATTTGATTACCGATATATCTATTTAATTTCTGTTGAAAGCGTACACGAAAAGAATTGAAGCCATCCATTTCTTTCTGTTAGTTTATGCTTCTCTATTCATTTATTAATGTCTTCTTTATTTCTTTCCTAATTTATTGCAAGAGATTTGTTTAAAGTAATTGTTGGAATAACAATTGTTCGGTTATAAATTTTTCGATGACTTAATATGTCTTTCTTTAATGGTTTCAATAAATCGCTACATTTTTTTCTTCTCACAAAAATAAAGAATTATAAAGTGCTACATATATCGTTTGATGATATAGCAATAATGAGTAGTACATGATAACAAACATAGTAGATTTAAAAAGATTAATTCTAATGCAATTTTGTAAAATAAACGATACAATGGAAATCGAAGGTCAATTTATTCACAGGACAGTTAAACTTTTGTCATGATAATTAGTATAAAATATAGAATAGGTGAAATTGTTATTGCTTTTCATTCAAAAGATATTTAATGAAAGAAAGAAAAAAATAGGATTTTTTTTGTATTTTCGACGTTTAAGATATATGTTGAAAGATATATATAAAAAGAACTCTTATGACTTTAAAATGATATTTCTGTTGACAAGCTGTAAAGCGATAATACATTGGCTTATGGTTGGGTTAAATGAAGTTAAGGAAAAAAATAGATCCTGTAGCTATAAAAGATTCTGTAGATATTGATTACCCAATAATTCTACCCAATTACTTTTGTTATTATTCTAATTCAAGCTTCAAAAATAATATTTAAGCCCTTTTTAAAATGAAAAAAAATCTTTTTTAAATAACATTAAGTCATTTAAATCTGAAAGTTTTCAACCTTTCAGAATTTTAAAAGAAGTATTTAAATATTTGACGTAATTAATAAAAGAAACTAAGGCTACTATACCAGTTATTTTTCTTATTCTTCTAATTAAAAGCTGTAGAAGACATAGGGTACACAGAAAACACCAGTCATTTGTATATTTAATTAATATATCATTGGAAGCATCTGAATGTTCATTCTCTAAGCAAAAAATATATGCTGTGATAAGGAGAATGAAAACATAACAATAATTGAATTAATGAATTGCCTTTATTAAACATACATTCATAGATAAATGCATCGGCATTTATTTAAGAATCCATGGAGGCGCACTCTGTAGACTTTCTAAGAACAAAACAATGCCCAATTATTTTAACTGAAACTGTGCATTTGCTCAATCATTTCCCTTTAAATCTACAAGAACAATAAGAATCATATCTTTCAGCATATTTATGTATAAACACAATTCTAATACTAATATTTAACTTTCAGTTAAAATAATATTCATAGGAATTACTTAACCTAATGCATTCTTACATGGTAGCTAAAATGCAAATATTCTGTCAGAAAATATGATTTTTTTCTGTCTGAAAATATCCGATTCAGCGCAACACATTTTACCAATTAACGAACAAAATTTCACAGTAGTTCAATCTAGGTTCCCTGAAAAATCGCATGTGAAGGGAGAATTATGATGTTTAATATTTATTCAGCATTAAAAATTGGCTTAATATATAGAATTGCTATTAATTTGTGAGATATTTCAGATAGGTGTATTTTGCATTTGTTTTCATTCTTCTTTTGTTGATCTTTATTCATTGCGGAGTTTATTAGATTATTTTATGTTTTATGCCGATTATTCAAAGCATCATCTATTTCAGTGATTCTCAACCTGTGGGGCGCGCCCCCCTAGAGGGGCGCGAGCACACTAATGGGGAGGCGCGAGCATATCCAAGAGAAAATGCTATTTAAAAAATTGATTAAATGACTGAAAGGAAAGAACACACATAAAGAACAAAATAAATTTCGACATATTTAATAATTAACTTATTACATTAAAACAACTTACTAAATTAAAAACAAATTTAGTAATTATTAGCAATTTCCTTGGACCTGTCTTGCAGAGCAAAGTTTTTCCAAGGAGGGTTTAATATTAGAAATAGACACTCTAAGTTCTTTTTCTATATTTAGCTGAGATCTATATTTTGTCTTCAAAGAAGCCACTGCAGAAAATCCAGTTTCACAAAGGTAAGATGTTGAAAATGGTAGTAGAATGCGAAATGCCCTTGTTTTTAGTGCAGAAAATTCATTATCCATTCCTGCCCAAAATTCAAAGAGTGATTTATTACTAAACTGTCTTTTGGAGTCACCTCATGCCGTGAAGTCTATGAATGTTTCTTCCGCTTCAATTGAGAATCCTTCGGGAGTATTTTGAAATGGATTCCTCGCCCATTTGTAGCTTGATATCAGTTTGTCGTCATCAAGAAAGTACTTTTAAAAATTCTTTGCTAGCATTGCTAAATGATTTCAAAGGTTACAAAGACAAATTTTACATGTTGTTCTTCAGCCTTGTAAGTTTTAATATAATCATTTAAATTTGAAAACATTGTTAAGTTTTCTTGCTTTAAATTTCTGCTCCACAATTCCAATTTCCTACAAAAAGCATTAACTTTATTACTCGTATCCAATATATGTGTATTTGCTCCTTGCATTTGAAGATCAAGTTATTTAATTTCTCGAATATGTCGACCATGTAGCTCAATTTCATCACAAATAAACTATCGTGAAAATTCTCAGCTTCCGGTCTGTTTTCCTCTTCTAGGAAAACGACGATTTCTTCTCTTAATTCATAAACACGTTGCAAAAATTTTTGATAATCATCTTGCCTCACAGTAAAATAGTAACTCTGAATGTACTGCACCCATGTCTTTACAAAGTGAGGAAAAGATTCTTGATTTCAGGGGTCTCATTTTTATATAATTTACTACGGTTACAACCGTAGTTAACACAATATTCAAACTAGGACTTATTTCTTTGGAAGCCAAAGCTTTTCTGTGGATCATGCAATGTGTCCACACGCACTGTGGCGATTTTTGTTTCACAAGTGCTTGAATACCTTGGAATCTTCCGGACATAGAACGAGCATCATCGGTGCATATTCCGACGCAATTTTTCCATTCTTTGTTTGCCTCTTTCATAAAATCATTTAAGATAGCAAATAATGTGGGTGCTGCTGCTCTGAGTTCTATTAGTTGGCAGAAAAGTAATTCTTCAACTACTGACAAAGCATCACAAAATCCAACATAGGCAATGAAATGAGCATCTTTATTACTATCTGTTGCCTCATCGAGTTGTAGTGAAAACAATTTGTCACGTAACTTCGACAAAAGCTGACACTCTACATCTTCAGTTATAGCAGCAATTCGACGGGCAACAGTATCATTTGAAAGAGGTATAGGCTGCAATTGTTTTGCAAAATTATCTCCAAACATAATTTTTACAATCTCAATTGCGGCTGGCAAAATAAGCTCTTCACCAATGGTGTGAGGCTTTTTACATCTGGGTATTTTATATGAAACTTTGTAAGAGGCAATTAAAGCTTTTTCAATCACAGACAAAGTTTTTTTAAACAGTGATTTTTGCTTTTCATATGATTTTAATTTTAATTCGGAGAATTCCCTGGGTTTGTTTACGTACTCAATATGAAGCTTTTCCAAATGACATTTAAGTTTATTAGGTTTCATGCTGTCTGCCGTCAACATTTTTGAGCAAATGATACTCAGGGGCCTTTCTTCTTCATTTACTTCATTACCAGTGAACCCAAAATTTAAGTATTCTTGAGAATATTTTCTTGATTTTATTTTCGGAACCACGGTCGTCTATGTACTTGTCGATGCTTGTCTATCGTCTGATGCTCGCTCACGCCAGCTTAAAAATTTATCCATAATTCTGCATAAGTCTGCTGCCGTGAATATTTAATACGGTGAATTGCTATTACACGAAAATATATATAACATAAACATTCAGAATAGATTCAATAGCGATAGAAGGATCGACTCGAATGAGATTGTCTGGAATCGAAATTGGCGGCATAGAACTTTCTCCTTCTCCCCATGAGAAAACATTTGTGTTTGCCACAATTACGTGGCAGCAGAGTTGCACAGTGTATTAAATGACACAGAAATAATGATACCTTCGGAAGATATCAATTTATTTATAAAACTGTTCATCATCAATTCAGTTTATCATGAATAATAATAATTTAACAAAAAAGGAAAACAACACACCCCGAGCAGACAACACATGCCCTCAAAAATTAAACTAACAGAGTTCAGGACGAGAGAGTCAACTATCCGATGATACTATTAACAGACTTATATCTAGGACGGCATTCTATATAGAACTACTTATTAAACAGCGTTATATCTTTTAAATATCAAACATACCGGAAGTCACCGCCTACCCGACGACTTCCGATCACGCGATCTATAACACAACGTCATGAAGATTACATGTCGATTTGCATAAAGGGGGATGAGACAATTTATACTTTTTGGTTAACAGTTTGTTCACATCTGCGCACCCTCCTAACTTAACTTTTAAGCTGACCAGACAAATTCCAAACAAATCGAAACTTCTCGCGAAATCGTGAAAATGCCCGACATGGCGGGACGCAAGAGCAATAAAAAGGCATAGGATTCTTGTTTTTTCAATGCTGAGGATCGGTGTTGCAAAATGTCAATAAATTTCCCTATTCTTGGTAATTTGTAAAACTTAAAATTAAGGTTGTAGTGTAGGTTTAGGGCCAAAATACTCAAAATACATTATTATTGTATACATTTTATTGTATGTGGTGGGAAGGGGGGGCGATGAAAATTATGATTGAAAATTGGGCCGTGAATACTGAAAGGTTGAGAAACACTGATCTATTTGCATTTGTAATTTTTCTCCTCTTATTAATGCAATTTTATACACATATAGTTATATTTTGTTACATATTTATCTATGTTATATTTTTTTCATTGAAATATTTGCTGAATTGTCATAGATTTTATTTACTACCTGATAACAGAATTTTGAAAACATTTCTGAATTTGAATTGTTGAGATCGATTTATTCAGATACGGGCAAAGATCTTCCAATAATACTTCACGATACCAAAAGTTTTGATAAAATGAAACATTGATACCTTACGCCATTCTAGTTTAAACACTAAATTAGTTAAAACTCTTTTAACCCATTTATTAAAACTTATATTTATACAATAAAAAATGTATTATCGAAGTTATTTAAATATTTCTAACGCTTCCTCTTAAAAAACCCCTATTTTTGTGTCAAATCCCATTTTAGGAAATATTACTCCCAAAATTATTTCTTTTATAATTTTTTTAACCGGTAGTTGTCTTACTGAGATATGTTAAATCACCAATCATACAACATTTTGTGCGCAGATATAAGCATATGATATAGCCTCACTTTCTTTCAGATTAGTTATCAAATAATATCTGCTTATAAAATGAGAAGGGACAATGAATAAATATTAATAATAAATGAGAATTCCTTGACAATTTAATACTTTACAGCGTAGAACGTCCTTTAACATTACCATATCTTTAGGAATCGCATGGAATTCAGAATATCCATAATCGTCATTGAGATACCTGCAAAATTGGATCTTTTGACCACAAATGTGCATAAATCGGGATGACAGATATTTCTTACAAGAAGTTTTTTAAAAAAAGGCTTCCATTATAAATATAATAACTTTGATGGTATTAATCACTAATAAATGAGAAAAAAAGGAAGCCAAGTTAGAAATCTATAAATCAAACTATCCGATTTCTTTCCTAATTTAAAATAAAATTTACTATTTAGCGATTATTGAATAAATATTATTAGGTATTACCTAATTTGGAATCGATACATTTTAAAGCTTTCTAAATGAAAGAAATTTTTAATCGTGTTTTTAATTTTTATTTATATAATAAAAATATTCATGTATTCCTGTCCGATAAAATAATTAACAGATTAGCCGCCTGATGGAACTTAATACATTTCGTTTCACCCATGTTTGTATTTCTGAATATATCGTTATACATTACTTCTTGAATAACATATGATTTTTTATAGCCTTTCCTTCTACAATAATACATTAATTTTTGTAATCATATTTTTGAAAATTATAATTATTTTTGCTTTTATCGTTTACACACACACACACACACACACACATATATATATATATATATACAAACGCTTATGTACCTAAATGTTTCTAAATTACAGCTTCTTCTATCGATATTCAATGCAAGGTGATTATAAAAAAAGTGTCAAAAGATGTAAAAAATTACCACTTATTAAATTTGGCTGATATTCCATCTCAGTATACATGAAACAATGGAAATTTGTGTTAGAGGGAAAAATATATATATAATTCAAAAGTTGAGCAAGAGTGGATAGTTTACTCGTTAAGGGGCATGACATAATGATTATTTCTTTGTTCTAAGCCCATCTTCCTTGGCAACGTCACGGTGCCACGATGAATATGAGAAAAAAAAATCAGTTTTGAATGTCTCTAGGATTTGGATATCTCCAAAACGCAGATTAAACAGCTGCTTCACTAGTTTTGCAATTTGGGAGTGAGAATCGTCTCATTAAAAATTATGTATCCTCTAATCCATATTGTTGAAGTCTTAAACGCAAATGTTTAAAAAAGACATTCTTTCCATGTCTCATTAAATGTTTAGATTACAGGACAGGATATATTAGTTTCTTCGAAAAAGAAATAACCATCGATAAATGCTACCAAAAAACTGAATCATGTAGTGACATCTGAAAATGAAGAGACAATGATTGAATTATGACCGGATACTCCAATGTCCATAAATGGCAATTGTAAGCATTAACAGAGTCCTGGATACTGATATAGACTTCGTATGTTCACAAAATGCCCCATGGCCCTGAATTGTCCAATTCCATTCGAGAAAGAATCTCGAGACTATTTTTCTCATTTTGATAGATCCGCTAAACAAACTTGAACATGGCGAATTTTGAAGGGATGGCAATGTAGGGTGTTTTGCAAAATTTTATGAACAATCACGACAGGTATGTCTAAAATTTTGCAAATTGCCTTCTAGCTGGAAGTTACTAAAACTGCTTGAATCACTCTTCCTATAACGCTCAGTCACCACTAAAATTGAATGATTGCCGTGCATGGTATATTAAGGGAAATATGTCTTACCTATATATAGCTAACACACACATTTTCATTATTAGTATAGAGATGAATGCTGCAAATAGCTGAATATATAGTGAACATATATTCAGCTTAGTCAGTCAAATTGTTGAATACTTTCAAATCAGTTTTTTTTTCACATTTTAAACTATCTATCCTTAAATATTACGCCTTTTTGCTTGAAAAGAAGTTTTTACCTGGTTAGTATAGGCCTGCAAACTCTGAAGAAAAGATTTATTTAACCATCTTCGTAAAAAAAAACACCCATATATTAAAATTATAATTTATTCCGTGAATTATTTAGAAAAGCCTATTTTTTTGGTGAGTATTTATTATTTACTTAGTTCTTAAAGAAATATTAGCCATATGGCAAAAGAGTGTTTAACACATAAAAAGAAAATGAGTATTCTATATCAATTTAGGTAAAGTATGATTACTGTAAGGAACTCTGTATATGAAAAGGACTTGTACTATATTTTAAAAATATTTCTTTTCATAGAGTTGAGATATTATACAATTAGTAAAGTGATTTGATAATAAATGTTTTCGGAATTTTTCCCTAATAACCTAAATACAGTGCAAGAGCTCCCCGCTTGTGAAATACGCAAGTAGTTTGTCAATATGGCAGGCAGGGAAGTCACTGAAGCATTCTCAAAAGTAACCAAGAAAATCCAGATTTTGTACGCTAACTTAAAATACAAATTTGTTGAAAACTCTCATTTATCTTCTGAACTATACGTTTAACTAGAACGTCTTATCTTTCTTTCCGAAATTTTTCATGTCTTGAGATTTAACTCTTTTCTTAAATTTTGCAATAATTTAGCTGATCAGAATAAACTTACAAGAAAAGCGCTGTATATAGCAATGAATTATTCAGTAAACAGAAAGTGAAACAATCATTGATTCTATTAGATACCAGATGATTGTTTTATTTGTAAAAAAAGAATATATAACAAATGTTTAAAAGAAGAGAAAATAAAATGAAGCTATTGAGCAGGAAAGAAAGAACTGACATGTTTAAAAATAAGCATTACAATGTCCTTTAATATTTTTCAATTTATATAAATTATTAATGCTCGTTATAAACATTTTTTTTATTTTATATAGGTTGAAGAAAAAATAAAATAATGTTGGGAATCATTATTACAGCAATGCTGAGTTTTAAAAAAATGATTAAATATGTGAGGCAAAGAATTATACTTGCTTTTAATTTTTTCAATCAAAAGTTATCTTTTAAATATTCTTTTTCATATGTTTCCTTGAAAAAAAATCTGATGTTATTTGGTTATTGGAAGGATCTATTAAAAGATTAGAAATAGTTTCCATCAATAGAAGACTGATGCAGATTTAACAATAATATCACAAATATTCAAATATTTTAATACAAGAAATATAATTCCACAATATGAATATTCGAAACTCAGAATTATTACTGTTGGATAAAACTTTATCAGCTCTAATTTCTATTTCATTACTAGAATTATTTTAAAAATATGTGAATGAGTTTACCCGTCATTCAAACAATTAATAGTCATTCTAACATACATTCTATACATTTGAGGGCAATGGTTCATATGTTCGTTGATTTCCTTTATGTTTTCCATTGAAAATATATTATTAGGAGTTATTAACCAATGTTAATGTTAATATGATTGAAAAAATAATATACCTGCAAGTTCGCTTTTTTCTTGCTATTAATTTATCTTTATATATTTATGCAGTTAATTAGCAGTTTTAAAGCCACACTAGGGACATTTTGGGACGGATCTCGAAATTTCGATCTCCGGTCAGATGCCGATGATTACCTCTCTCGGAGGACGTTTAACGAGTACCAGACCAGCTTGCACGCCGATTCTTCGGACGGATTGTGTCCCGAACCTTAAACCTTTCGGGTCCGAAGTCAAACCCATACTACTAGGTTACCGCTGCCCATAAATTTATACAGAGTAACAGTTGTAATATTTATACCCAAGCATCTCTACTCAATTCCTGCATTGCAGTGCCATATTATATTTATTAAAGTTTTGCATTCGATGTTAAACAGTCACCGTTAATAATATAGGGATATAGCAGATCAGAAAAATTGGGATAGGAATTTCAAATGGGAGTATTTATTATTTTTTATATGACCCTGTGAAACCTTAAACAGAATATATCCAGATCAAGAAGGCCTTCTTTCCTCTTCATTTAAACCAATTAATCAAATTTGAAAATATTCGAATGATGATTTTCAGGATATTATATTAATATTTTATAATGTATGTATTATCTCCATATATATGCATTATAAAATATTAAACATCCATCACTTAAAAATTAGACAGACTATCCAAGAAGAAGGGGAATATTTCTTATTAAATTAGCCTAGATACTATTCCTGTTGTCTTGTAATTTTTGTCGACATAAGGAGCCCTTTCAAAAACGTCGAATGATGTAATAGCTTAAATTATTTTTAAATTGTGGTGTTATTTATTTCCCAGGACAATTTTTCTTATATTATTGGATACTTTATAGGTTTAAAATACTTTCTATCCAAAATTTTTATGTTGCTGTCATTATGTATATATGACACTGTGAAACTTTAAATGGAATATCTACAGATTGAGAAGGCCTTTTTTTATCATCGTTTAAACCAATTAATCAAATTTAGAAAATGTTAAATTGATGATTTTCGGGATATTATCTCCATACATTATAAAATACTAAACACCCTTCGTTTAAAAATTAGATGATCTATCCAAGAAGAAGTGGATAATTTCTTATTGAGTTAGCCTAGATACTAGTCCTGTTGTCTTGTAATTTTTGGCAACATAAGGCACCCTTTCAAAAGCATCAAATGATGTAATATTTTAGATCATTTTGAAAACGTGATGTTCTTTATTTCCCTGGACAATTTTTCGTATATTATTGGATACCTTCTAATATATTTTGCATCCAAAAATTTTAGCAGTAAACAAAAGAATTCTTATTTGCAGCAAAGAATTCCAGAAACAATCCTTATTTTATTGATAAATCACTTCATAATAAATTTTCTACAAGAATATCATGCCCTTAGTTATAATTTATCCAACTTCCCGAACTAAATTCTAATTATGTATTAATGTTGAAAGTAAAACCGATTACTCAGCTAAGATTAGTATTTTCAATCTCCGGAAAAGAGGTATTTCTGACATAATTTCTTGAAAAAAATACGCAATAGTTTGTTAGAGTTTGCATCAATCTTCCGGTAGATTTCATTATTATTTACATACGATAGCATTTTTCAGATATCTTGTGCCTAATTGATAGTAACGTCTTTATATAAAACCTTCTTGTATAACAGTGCACCTTAATTTTTTTTGCCGAACAATTCTTACCTAATAGTTCTTATAGTGACGGCATAACCGGGATTATTGTAATAAATCAGAAAAATGCCGTG
>JAPMOQ010049857.1:0-33260 GCA_026543055.1 Argiope trifasciata
TTTTTTTATGATGATATAAATGCAAATTATTTTCAAATAAATTATTAATTTTTACTTCGATTATTGCACTAGAAAATTGAACTATATTCTTCTCTTGATTATTTGAAGTGATATTTTATTTAAAATTTTCCTTTAAAAGACAGCAATCAATGGAATTTTAAAACCAGTTAAATTAACAGATAACTATAAATGGCCCTTTTAAAGCAGTATAACCTCATTAAAAACAGAAAAAAGCTAAAAAATTTTAAAATCAAGAGCATTAAGAAGTGAATTAAAAATCTATTTCAAAATTTCATCTTTATTTACATGAAGCAAATCTGATTAATTCTTGTTTAAATAAGCTATGAAATACAAAAAAGTAAGGCAATTAAGAATTCTGAACAAAACAAAATACGTCTCTTTTGATTATATTAATCCATGTATGAAAAATACATCTAATTTAGAAAATAATATATGTGTATTTTTCGAAATTGAGTTGTCATTTTTAATGATATTCTTTAAAGGTTATACTAAGTATAATTTTACTTCAGGGTTTGACGAAGAAAGAGAATGCTATAGGAAATCTGTCAATGCAAGCCAATGTGTTGAACCAATCAACGATGCAATGAGCGATCTGAAGACTCCTGAAGATTTCATCTTGGCCAACAAAAAAGTTTGCAAGTAAGTGGTTTCATTACAAATCAGAGCAAAAAAATGAACATATTTCTACAAGGAAATGTTAAGGAAGGAAGTGTTTCTTTTTTTCTTCCAAAAAAAAAATAATAATAGCTAATTTTTAAAAAAAATCATGATGTGATAAATTCCTTATTCTCGAAAAGAGCATCCTTATTATTTATTCAAAAGAAAAATTAATTTTTCATCATAGAGTGTTAAATTTACCAATTTCTATTCCTTTTGATTGTTACTCCCTTTTAATTGAAGCCGATTCTTTGAAAAGAAAAAAATAGAAACCTCACGGTGTTATATCAATCTAATACTAAGATTTTCTGGCCCGTTATTTTCAAAAGAAAAATTCATGAATAACAAATTTTTTTGAGGAAACTGCATAGATACATATGATTACGAGTGTTATTGACAAAATGTATGACTTTTACAAGAAATTGACTTATGCAAATCTCCAATAATTCTTTAATAAAGAAAGAGATATGCAGAAGGATTTATAATTTTATAATCAATGAAAGCACAAGGGATGAACAGTTATTGTGAATAAAATTGATCTAAGCATTCAAGTTTTGTTTCATTATTCCATTTACCCTCATTTGATAGTTAATATGTTTCAATATAAAACAATTTAACTACATCATTTAATTAAATAATCCCATTTCTAAATTAATTGCTTAAGCAATCTACTCCTACATTTTAAGTATATTTTTTTGGAAAACCATTTTAATTACAAGGTAAAACTAGTTAATAATTGAAAAAAAATTTTACATTTAACAATATTTTTATGAAATTGCATTTATATTCAATCAATAACATGGGATGATACACTTACAAACTTCCAATAACTCTTTAATGGTGAAAGAAAGGAGCAGAAGGCTTTACAAATTTATAACGAATCAAAATCACGACTATATAAAAAATTTTTGATAAAAATTTATAACATCTTTTAAATTAAAAATTAATTAGTCTTGTTACAATCATGAAGTTGCTCACATTTTACTGTTAAGCTGCTTCTATTCCAAATCATTTACTCATTTCACCTCATTAAATAATAATAATAATAATAAATTCATTGCTTTATGAAATATTCTTAATTTTTTTCAACATAATGTTGAAAAAATGTTTTACTTACAAAATAAAATTAGAAATAAAACACTGCAAAAATAATTAATAATTCAAAGCAAACATTAATTTTATTAAATTTAATATATATTAATTAAATATCAAGAGATCTGACGAATAGTAAAAACAGTTGATTTTCTAAGTACTAAAAGTTTTTCATGAAAAATTTGCAATTTATTTTCAAATAGAGTATATGCGTTTAGTATAGAATATACAGCTTGCATTTGTCTACAATAATATTCTTTCTTGCTTACAGTTTGTTCAAACCTTATTCCTCCTGTGTGCGTGAAAATGTCGAAGAAAACTGTGGAAATATAAACGAGGTCCTGTTCGATTGGCTGTTCGTCCCCCTCCAAAGGTTGAGCAACTCTCTTTGCGAGGAGCTGATCCTCCCAGCTGACGAGAAAGACACCCGAGTTGACAACTTCGGAAACCTCAACGTTTTTTCCACCGTGGCAGCCATATTTTTTGCCAATTAAATAACATGAAAATGTATTAGTATAATAAAGGATATAGAGAAGTATACCGGCTTGGTTGATACTTGAAATAGTGTGAATTTTCTATTGTTTCCATATGCAAACATTTTCACTATAAAAATGAGCGTCTTAAAGCTAATTCTAATTGTTAATGATTGATTGGTGGCCTATGAGTAATTAATTTTGAGGGTTATTGACGATTTGGCATCTGTAATAATTACAAGTATTAAAAATGTGAATTCCATTTAAACAAAGAAATATTTTTTCAAAGTTACTTTTTATTAAATAATAATCAAAAGAATTATTAAGTATTAAAAAAATTTTGATTTTCGCAAGAATTGAACAAACAGTCGTCACTTTTACTTAAAAAACATTTAAAACTTCGCATTAAGCTACTGCCGTTTGGTTGTAAATTTTCATTTCAAACTGCTAAATACTCTATTTAAACTATTAAGAATTATTTAAATTTAATGAATGAATTAATATTTGAAACAAAAAACAGTAATAACATCAAGCGTTATTTAGTTCAAATTAAAATATATATATATTTGAGCTTGAGTGGATGAATAAAAAATATTTTGTGACCGACTGAAAATTTTGGGGAAAATGGAAATTTAATGGTAGGAATTGTAATGTTGCCGCTTCTAGACTCTCAACGATGATAATTTCAAACCGGTCCTGACAAACGTCACGTGCTGTCCAAGGGAGTTAGACGCTTCTAAAAGGGACCAAGAGATAACGAATGAGGGGAGATAAGGACGAGAGATGCTGGAGGAAGGTCGTGTCGTTGCCAGAGGCGGACTTGATATATCCGAATTTTTTTAGATAAATATTCTGTAAATTTAGAACTAATACAATAATCAAGAATATGATTTGTTCGTGTACTCATATCTATACAAAATACACTATGGGAATAGACGATTTTACAAGATAAGAGTGGATTTAGAAATTGCCACAAGATAAATGGATTAAATTTAGCCATCTTGAAAGTGACACTAAAAATTTACTCTACACGTGGAGAGAGAAGAAAAATTTTACTGGCGTAGTCGGAGTTATCCTACGAAGGAAAAGTGCTGGAATATCAATTGGAGTGCCACCTACAAAAGGTTAGAGGTGAGCGCTTACTTTTATCATTGTAAATGCTTTTCCCAATGAATTTAAAATTTTCATCGCCGTCTCAGAAACATGCACATTAGCACCATTGTTTGTTGTTGTTGTAAGCACATCAGTGTTAATAGTTAGAACACATCAGTGTTAACGGGTAGAATTAGTCAGTGTTATTAGTTAGAACACGTCAGTGTTAAATTGTTTCAAACGCATCAGTGTTACATTTCTTTCAATATTCATCGCAACAGCGTCAATGAAATATTGGTTCAGGAGATTTCGTGACGGCGTGTTTTAAGACGACGATAATGTAATATCATATAGTTTGTGTTCATAGATAATATAAAGAAGAATTGTGTTTTCATTGACAATATAATATCAAAGAGTTGTGTTTTATAATTTTGAAGACTCTGTAGAATGAAATATTGCTTTCTTAAATTAATTGAAATTAGTTAAACGATAGCATATCGAGTGATCTATAGTACTACTCTTGTACCACGTGTATTTCTAATGTACCTAGTATTACATTATTATCCTAATTATTATCGGATTTTTATTACGGTTAGGCAACAAGCTTAAAAAGTGTAGCTGGAAATTCTCTGTTTGTCATAGATACATGTGTTTGAATAATAAGAGTGAATTATTTTCATTCATTTTTTATGTTATTGTGTTTATTTTAATAAGGTAAACGAATCTTAATTATCTCTGTCAGTTTGATTGATGATATATATTATGATTTTGACACATAATCAATTTGAAGAAATATTCGCATGCATTAATATTTTCATGAGTTGCTAAAGTTAAATGAATGTTTTGCTTAATACTATTAATTTCATCATTAGCTAAATTACATTATTTAACCATTGTTTATTGTGATTTAGTAGTCTAGTTTGAGTTTGATAATAGTCATACAGGTATTTAAGCTATAACTTTCAGCTTAGTATAAGCTAGAGTTCTGATATCTTTTTACTAAGGTTTATTTGTATATAATTCATTCCTTGTTCAAAATACTTTATTGATTTATTTTGAATAAGAATAATGGCATAACACTAGAAAGTGTGATTTTCAGTAGTTAGCTAGCGAGTTAGGTGAAGAGATTGATGGGAATCTCATTGCTAATCTTAGAAAGTTGATATTAAATTCAAACAAATATGAGTAAGAATTTATAATAGATGTTTTAGAAGGCATTGTGGAGAAGAAACAAGGGAAAGAAAGTTTAGATAGACTAGAAAGAGAGAGGCAATTTGAGTTAGAGAAAATTAAATTTTAAATTTCAATCGAAACTCAATCCATAATGTCAGAAAGTATTGAAATGGACAACAAACATAGATCCTTAGAATTACACAAGATACTTCCGAAGTTTGATTCAAAACATGATGACATAAGCCTTTATATAGTCTTATTTGAGCGTCAAGCTAAATGGTTAAAGATAGATCAAGCTGATTGGGTGACCCAATTAATGCCACTTCTCCCGTCAAATGTTGTTCAAATAACTGCAATGGAACCCGAAGACGAATCAAATGTTTACGGGTAAGTTAAAGAATTACTCTTACGAAGGATTAAATTGAGTGCAAAAACTTTTCGACTGCGGTTTGTACAACATCAGAAGAGAATAGAAAGTTCATGGAGAGATCTGGCCTTTGAATTAAGAAACTACTTGGAAGAATGGTTAGACGGAGTCAACGTGAAAGATTTAGACTCATTGAAGGATTTGATGATTGTAGATCAAATGAAAAGAAGAGCCGGAAATGAAGTTCGCGAACTTTTTGTAGACATGTGAACGAAAATCTCGTTTTCATCTAAATTAGCCGATCTGCTCGACGATTATGATTGTGTATGAAGAAATACAAAATCTGTTCTTATTGCTAGTAATGGCGGAAAAGGAACGATGGAAATTTTGAGAAAAATCCTATTACCCATGAGAAAAATGCAACGTACACTGATTATAAGAGTCCAAGGAGTAGTCCTGAGAAATGGAAGCAAGACCGTTACGAACGGTGTCAATGTTTTGAATGTGGATCATCGCAACCTTCAAAAGAACAGTGCCCAAAGTTTAAGATAAAGAACGGCTCAAGGGTTAACCGATTGACAAGACGCTTGGTAGATGCGACAAATGTGATTGGTGAATACCAAAGGTGTCCAGAGAGTGGAATTGCAAATCAGACTGATGCAGGCACGATTCTCACAACGCAGTTAAAGGGGCCAAAAAAAGAAAATGTGTGAATCAGCCCTCTACAGAAGATACCAGTGAAAGTGGGAGACAATACCCTAGAAGGAGTCGTAGATACAGGTGCTGAGATCACCGTTATCAGACGTGATATAATTGATGATTGCCATAAAGAAGGTGAGGATAAAATAAAAATAATATCAGCATTTGGAGAAGAACTCGCCCTATTAGTTTCTATCAACGTAAAAATTGATGATGGGAGGCATGGTAACGTTCCAGTAACTTGGGCAGCATCGAGGAAGCTAGTAAGCGACATGCTTATCTCCTCGGCTACATATGAGGCGGTATGTAAGAAAATAGAAGCTCATGACATTGCCCGGGAAAAGGCAAAAACGAGCCAGGCAGAATATACAAGAAGATATAACTTGCGAACTGTAAGAAGGCTTTTCAAATAAGAGAAAAGGTCCTGATTTTGGATCTAGTTTCCTCTCATAAGCAGTTAATGAAATGGATGGTGCCAACGATTATTATGCTTTTTACAAGACCCCATTCAGTACTCGTCCAGATGGAAGACGACAAGAGTAAAGAGATACATGCTAGCAAAATTCGACCATGCATAGCATGACTTGAACGAGTCGGAGTGATATATGACCAAGATGATGAATTGGGAGAAATATTTCTTACTCCGATCCATGGCGGTAAGAAAAGCAAAACCAGTTGTGATGTGAGAAGGCAAATTTATAATCAAGGAGATGAGTTATCCTCACAACAGAAAGCTGAGCTGATTGATACCCAATTTAAGTGTAAAAGGAATTTCAGTAAGTTTCTAGGGAAAGCTAAGTTTCCAGGACATAATGTTAGAGTAACCAAGCGAATAGCTCGATATCGTGTCAAAATTGTTTTGTAGGGGGAAGTAAAACGAAAAGTTCAAGAAATTTCAGAGATAGTACTTATTGAACATAGCGAAATCGAATAGGTGCATCGCAAAGAAAAACGGTAATAGCAGATTGTGCTTGGACAGCTAAATAAATATACGAATGCAGACTATTTATCTAGATTGCCATTAAGATAACAGTAAAGAAAAAACCTTTCAGGAACTGTACGAAAGCATTGGAACATCTGCTATTTTAATTTTATCTATATATATTTTTTATGTATAATTTATTTATTTTTCTTACATATTTGTATCTTTGAACTTAAATATGTATTTCTCTATTTTTTTTCTTTGTGAACAGTATATCAATTGCTCTCCCACATCTTTCCTACTCTTCCTAGATGTAGAAACCAAATACTGCTTGGAATGTTTTTCTTTATTTCAGGGTCAACCTGTTACAATAAGAGATGATGCATTCAATGTTAAAAAGTGAGTACTCCTTCAAAATTCATCTCGCAGCATTGTCTGTAAGGTGACAATGCTCTTGTCCAAGGGGGGGGGGGTAAAGCTCCCGCTCCTCGACTCTCAACGAGGAAGGATTTTAAACCAGTCCTGTCCAAGGGGGTTAGACTTTTCTAAAAGGGACCAAGAGATAACGAATGAGGGGAGATAAGGACGAGACACGAGATACGCTAGAGGAAGGTCGTGTCGTTGACAGGGGCGGACTTGATATATCCGAAAGCTTTTTATATATATATTCTGTAAATTTAGAGCTAATGCATTGATCAAGACTATGATTTATTCTTGTACTCATTTCTATACAAAATACACTATGGGAATAGAAGATTAACAAGATAAGAGTGGATTTAGAAACTGACACAAGATAAATGGATTTAACGCGGCACCAGCCATCTTGAAAGTGACACTAAAAATACACGCTACACGTGGAAAGAAAAAAAGAAGTTTACTGACATGAAGCTGTTACTTGATAATGTATATATTTAAAACGAAAGGATAGTAGTTTTTTTAATAAAATTTGTCATCTCATTTTTATTGTGAATCCCTAAAATGCCGAAGGAAAAATATTGTTACAAATTTTTTGTATTGTTTCCCTGTACAGTTATTTTAAAAGAAAATTTCACATATAATTCTAAAGTAACCTAAATGAACACAGGTTCGTTTATTTTACAACTGCACAGTAATCTTGAAATTATTGTTCAGGTCTTGTATCAATTATGAATCTTAACTTTTAATACATCGCAATTCAGATTACCGAAGACATAAAAATATCAACGCAAAGAATTGCGGAACTTCAAAATCTTTCCGAAGTCTATTAATGTTCAAAACGAAACTACTTGAATCTATTTATTTTGTGATTAATTTTGAACAGCTTAATGCTAAATCATTTAAAACTAACCATAATTACCAACAAATGATATTTATGTTTTCCCTTGATATTAATTTTTTTCTTTTGATCTCTTTATAAAAATTCTTTACAAAGGTTTTATTGTTACAATTAAGTTGAATATTAAAGTAAAGCTATGCATAATACCTCACAGATGTGTATTTTAAATTTAATTAATTGATAGGTTTATTTTATTTATTTTTTGTCTATATTAGGATGCAAATTTTATTACATTAACATTAAAAATACTTTAATGTTATTTTTCGAAAAAAATTCAGAATTTAAAATCCTTAATTTCTTTGATTTGAACAAAATACTTTAAAAATATAATACAATTTTCTTCTCATAAGGCATTTTAAAAGAAGTGGATTATAAATGTAATCTGAATATTTATTTTGTGTAAATTTGCTTACTCTATATCATTTTATCATAGAAGATAGAACCTTCTCCGATCATTGGCTTATCAACCTAAAATCAAAATTTTCTTCTGGAATATATGTATTTCTTACACAGTTTTCTTTTTCCACTAAAGCAATATTTCCTTTACTTAATCTTATTTTTGTAGCTAGACTACTACGTAAAGTTAAAGCGTTACACGAAAACTTTAATATTAGAAAAATCCTTTTGGATCATTTAATAAACTTTTTTTTTCAGTGAAGATTTAAAAGCCTTAGCTTGCATATTAGAAGGTAATTTATTGAATCCAGCATATAAAGTGTTACAACTACGCCATTGCAATCAATAATAAGATTCAACGTGATGTCACAAATGAAAATTTTTCATTGTTTACAAAACTCAATTAGAAACCGCATTTAGTATTTTATTAACAAAAATGCTCAAAGAACAAACCAAACACCAAATATAATATGAATGCCGGCCCATTAACATTGATGGGATGTACTTCCTACAAGAGAAGTTGTAGAGTGGCCAGCTCAGAGCTCACTAGTCGTTTCTGTTAATATTGTCGTTGCATCTAGTCATTAAGAGATTTTCGGGTGTTTCAGGATAAATTCGTATATTAAACTATTATTGCCATTGGAAGCCATGAAATGAATAGATTTAGGCAATATTTTATATTTCATGTTTAATAGATCTATTTTATAGCAAACGGAATAATATAATATTAAATTCGATGAAATTTGCAACATGTTGATATTTTTTCCCGCTGTATTCTATATGTATTACTTATTAAAGGATTTATAACAGCTTTAATTATAAAAAAAATAAAATTTCAAAATCTGAGTTAAAAAATATTTGCGGTTAAAAATTTGTTAGAAGACAAATAGACAAAATGACAAATATTTTAACTAAGAAAATTCAGACTTGACAATCACATTTTCAATAAGAAGTAGTAATAACAATTTGAATAAATTCCAATTTTTTTACTAAGATCATTACAATTAATAATTAATTAACTTTGTAGTAATATTACAAAATTGTAACAATGCGCATAATAATATGCAGATTCCTTATTTGCTTGCTGTTTTTGAGATACGTTGGGCTTTACTTCGATTGAAAATTGAAGATAGATTTTTCAAAGTGCTTTTGATTTCATAAACTGCAATTCAAAATGAAGAATTTGATAGTGGCTTCTGTTTGCCCTTTGCTCTCCTGGTTGTGAAACATGTTTCAAATATTGTGAATTTATAACTTTTAGTACTGCCTCAGTATTTTTCCGAATGTAGTTATCTTCCTGATTTGGGATCATTTGGACTCTAAAAGCAAAATTATCAAGATGTTGCTGTGCAAGCGGACATTGAATGTGTGAAGGAAGAGTCAACTTAAACGACTGATTTGTTTATGTTGAAAATGAACTGAAAATTCATAAAATTGTACAAATATTTTGTTAATTAATTACTTATTCTATTTTATCATTGATAAGGAAGCAATTACGAGGAATTTCCAGCAAATATTTGTTTATCATTTATGTTCCAAATGAAATGGAACAAAACAGTTATCGGAACAAATAGCTCAGAGTGATCTCTATTTTTTTTCTCTTTTCATGTGAGCGGCAGGCACAAGATAAACTTTTTGGAACATTTCATATTTGAATAACCTTTAGAAAGAGACAATTAAAACCACCAAAAATTATTTGGGCATAAAGGCAATAATCAATGTTCACTTCGTGCAATAGTTTTATCAAGAATTCTCCGAACATTAGGATTCCACCAGCACTGACAAAAAGACGATTCTCAAATTCTCATTCTTTGATATATCCTAGTCGTATTTTGAGTATTTTATAAATATTTGTGTAAATATTGCACATAAACTTTATTTTTTATTCTTTTATTTGTAGATATATATTAATACTGTGAGCTATATTTCTATTAATTTTTACTTATAATTTTTATCACTGCTAACTATATTTTTTATGAAGATAAATAATGTCTTCTGGTATTGTGAAGATACTTCTCCAACTGTGACTATATGATGCCTTATGAACGCACCACGGACTACTTCATTTCAGCTTGCTCTTTAAAGCCACCCGACTTTGAGTTCTGCCTCATTGAGGTATCCCATACTTTGACTGTGATAGACTAATTTGAAGATTCAATGAATTTTCAAGACCAACATGTGATATTGGTACTTTATGAATAAACTGATATCGTAAGTTGCACTGGCTTCTGGTTGAACATCTAGTGGCTCTGTAAGAACATATAAAACTGGATCTTACCTCTCAACATTTTCTCACATAGCGACAGCATATCATGAATTTGTTTTTTAGAACAATAAAAATGTAATCTGCATTATTATTCCTTGTTTTAATAAATATGGTTTTTCTTACAATAGCCAAAAATTGTCAATATTTGGTTTACATAAAAATAAAATTTTGGCTTCAATTACATATATGTGTATTTGTTTCCTTTATTCAACAGGTTTGTCACACCACTTCAATTTATTGCTTCCAAAAATCACATGATTCATCCATAAAATTAATAGCATTAACTATTTCATGATTACTTCCTTTAAAAAAATACTTCGATAAGCTGAAAGCATTCGTTGTTTAGACAAATAAATAAAGGATTAAAAAATTCAATTTTAAATTAACAAAATAGAAATAAATTGAGATTGTATTAGTAATGTGTTTTAAAATTTTAACTGAATTTCGATTTATTAGCAGAAAAAAAGAAAAGCCCAATGTTCTCCATTTGATAGTTTTTATAATTTACATACCTTGTTTTATCAAAGCTGCTAAAATTTTTACAGAACGAATCTATTGAATATGTTATATTTGATATTTATTGAAATGCTTCAATTTAATTCATTAATTCTGGAAGAATTCTTAATTAATCCATTACTAGATTTCACTTTCACACTGAAGTAATTTAAGAATACGATGTTAATACACAAATATCTTGACAAATTATTTGGTAAAATTATGTCGAGTTTCATACCATGCCAACTACAAATGCTGCACAACGCACAAGTGCAAGCTCTAAAGATAGATATTGAATATTGTGAAAGGGTAGAGGAGAGGCAGAAGTATTCTTTTCAGATTATCAGTCAATCCTACAAAAGAAAAGAAAAAATTTTAAAAATTAACACGTGGTTAGTGTTGAATTGGGTTTAGGCCCATATTGGGATATATGGCAATGAAAAGTTGGTTCAATATTCAATGCTGAGGGCATAGATAGGGAGTGTTTATAGAATTGTCCGCAAATCAATTTGTGTCTTAAAATGGGAATTGAGAAAAGAAATAAATGATAGTATGATATAATCTGGTATGAGAGATGGTATTTGCCCAAAAGTAGAAAGAGTAACTTACGACTTTATTCCTAATCCAGAAATAAAAATAAGAAGACACTATCCACTGGTAATCCAAATTATATCTGATCATGGAAGATTTCCTGTATATTTCCAAAGATTTGGAAGAATGAAGAAAAATAAATGCATTTGTGGAGGAATCGGTAATGTTTACCCTTATTTAAAGGTATGTATAGAAATCTCGCAAATAAGAAAGAATCTGAATGTAGAAAATAATGACTTAAGTACAATACTGATGCTACCAGATAATCTTAAAATTCTGAAGAACACGATGTTACACATTGTCAGTTTCTTTTAGCAACTATTTGAGAGCCTCCGGACATGCGCAGTTGTGAAACGAGAATTTGGAGAAATATTTAGAATTTCGCTGGAATTTTCTTTTAGTGATGGCCTATTCCTTGTTTATTAGGAAAATATGCGAATGCGAAGATGAGGGGGAATGCTAGTAATTCACCACTTTTTGGTTTGGGGTAAATTACTTCTAATGAATGCCAGTTTGATGAATCGGTCAGTTCAAGGGTGGACAATTCAAAAGTTAGCAGTCAGCCGCAACAAATCCTGTAAATACTGCCAAATTCAGCGGTGGTACGGTGGTCGGCTGTACACAAGAGGAAGGCAGTGTTTAGATGAAAAGCAACTGAACGGATTGCGGAACGGAATGCACTCTTGATTAAAATCCCTTTTTTAGAATAAAGAACATTTTAAAGGAATTATTTCATTGACAGTTAACTTTAGAAAATTATTATATTTTGGGCTGGTATTTTGAATTAATGATTGCAGACAATTGCAAAATATCGGTATATAATAAGGAGAGTAAAAGCTACTTTGTAGAAAGAAAATTCTACGAAATCTATCCATTTCAAAAAGAGTGTTTGGTATAAGTATACTTGTTTATAAAGTTCTGCAGGCGGCAGGAGATCAAGTTGCTAGGCAACCCATCGGTAAAGCATCTAGATTTCAGCTGGAGTCGGACAAGTGTACATATGTCTTACACAATCGTTTTGGAAGAATGAAGGAAGAAAGAAATCCTTGCCAGATTTGAGGAAAATGATAAAATATTATATGTTGTTTTTAAAAAATTCTTTTCAAATTAAAAATTTGAAAATACGATGTAGACTGCATTATTTCAAACGCCTATTTGATTTGACGACATATAGAAAGTATAAGAGGGAATATACTTGCAGTTATTGTTATTATTACTACAATGTTTTCGTGATTGGGGGAGTTAATCGATTCGGCAAGTGAAAGTAAATTATTGATTCAAATTCAGTCTTTGAATTATTCTTTTATTTAGGAAAAATGTCACTATATAAACATATGTTTTATTAAATAGTTTAGCACAAATGAATAACAACTATTCTGTTACTCGTACATACATAATATTACGAGTATTATTACTTTGTTTAAATTGCGTTACCATAATTATAAATGATGTCATCTTCGTTCGCTGTATTTGAGCTCCCATCCTGTCGATTTGTCTTTAAAGTTTTATAATGTTCATGTTTAATCAGAGGAATAAATTTCAACATTATATCTCTCCTCCTTTCTCTTGTCACTGTTCTACCTGTTGGATGCAACAAAGGCTGGACCACAATTTTCAGGCATAGTGGTCTACCTGCTACACTTTTTCGTATATTTATGGCACTAAATTTGTTATTTTCGTTAAAGTCAGGCTTAAATTGTATCAGATGGGGTTTCGACTTCTCTAACTTTATCCATTATGAGCCAATTGACTGGTTTCCCTGTAACTGATACCTTTCTATTATTGATTGAATTTTCCAAAGTACTTGTAGGGAAAAAGTACTAATGCGTCATTTAAATCATATGAAACGGTTCTTACCTTTTACATATTTTTTATTATTAAATATCAATTATCTGGCGAAAAGATATTCTGATTTTTTTTGTTTTGCTTGAGATTCCATGATAGTGAATTGTGAATCATTAGGAAAGTAACTGGGGAATAATTCCGAAAGAGAGAAAAAATAGTGTAGCTGGTTAAATAGATTTTTATTAGGATATAAATAAATTATAGTATGGAGTTAATCAGATTGGCTTCTGACACATATTATTTATTATTCAATGGCTAAAATGATTTTGTCATTTAGTGGTGTTAATACATATTATTGGAGAAATTTATTTGGAGTATGTACAGTTAGGAGCTAATGAAGTGCTTTGATATTAAATTTTAATATAATTACAAAAATGGAGTTAATTAATTTGGCAAGTGAATCATTCATATAACTTAAGCTTCTATTTTTGAAGAATTTTTAAAGAAATACTACTATAAATTTTTAAAGAAATTTTTAAAGAAATACTATATTTTTTCAACAATATATTTCGGACAAAACAATACAATTCAATCTGCACGAGCACGTAACGAGAGAAAGGGGAAAATTATCATTTATCAATATGTTTCCATCAGATTGACAAAAACTCTAATCAAAAATAAATAATTTTTGCAAATTAAACATATAAAATTGTAATTTTCCGTACGTGTTTGCATGAAATGAAATAAATATGATTTTTTTTTCTAAAAAGAAAATGTAAAGATAATTGTTTGTGGCCTTTACAATATTATTAATAAAATAAATCAGCTTTATTTAAGACAAACATGTTTTATATATACATATTTAATTCAATTTGTAAAAAATTAATAATAGAAATGCATCTATAAAAAGGGTCAAAATGACGGAAACAACTACATAGCATGAAACATGAGTCTATAAATGTGTTAGAAAATGAAGAATGTTTAGCTTTTAAATAAAAAAAGAGATAAACTTCAATCTATTCAGTCTCTAATACGAACTGATTTATGAACATTTGAAGATCACTATTCAAGAAAAATGGGCAATTTTAAACCACTTCATCGACCGTTCCAAAGATGATACCCCAATCAGCGTCCAGGATTTCTCAAGACTGACTTGCCTAAGCATGAAAATGGTGAATGCTCTAAACATATGGATTTAAAACTTCATAATAGTCCAAGTGCTATTTGAAAACAAGACGCTAATACGAACAAACAAAAATCAAAACTTCATATGTCGATTAAATATGACAGCAGAAGATAGAAACCTTCATGTATTTATTTTAAAGTTGAATTGTCAAAAATATTTCTTAGAATATGATTCTTTATAACTAAAAGTTGAATAAAATTTAGACAATTATTTTTTATTTTTATAGACCAAAATAAAATAAAATATTATTATTCGTATCTTAAAATATTATTACGTACATGTAAATATTATTACGCATATATGCGTACGTACCGTAAAATATTATTATTCGTATCTTCGTATTAAAAACCTTTTGAAAGTAAAACTAAAATCTGAATTTTATGATGAATCTAAGTAATTTTTTCTGAATAATTTTTGAAATATTACATAAATTGTGGTGATTAATCAGTAGTACACATAATGTTTCTCTTTTTACTCATAAGTTTTAAAAAATGCTCGGTTTCGGCAAAAGAAAAGGTTTTTATATCAATTTTCAGTTTAATCATTTCCTCTTTAATGTAAAGTTGAAATTTCTCCAGATCTGACAGATAATTAGAGAAACGTGTCGTACATTACGGGATTAAGGCCTTTATAACTGCATGAGGGAATTATTTGACAATAAAAATTTGAACCCTAAAAATATTTTGAAGAAGTAGCTATCAAAAGACGCTACATAGAGTATTTAATTGACAATATCAAGTCTCATAGAGTATTTAATTGACAATGACGTTACGTAAAGTATTTAACTAACAATTTTTTAGAGTATTAAGATTGGAGAACCGGCTTGTCGCCAAAGTCAGCTAGTTTCCAATAAAATTATTATTCAACGTTAAAAGTTTCACTATAGAAAAATTGCTCTGTTAAGATTTTAATGTGATATTTATAAACTTTCGAAAAAATATTTATTATTCGAAATAATATGTTTTTATAATAAAATTAATGTTCTAAATGCATTTAATAAAAATATTTCCAAAAAATGCATTCATCAAAATAGTTATTAATCTCATTTAAGTGGTAGATTTTTATTTTGAAATTTAAAACCCATTAGAAAAATTTCAGAGTGATTAGAGTAAATCTAATCACTCTGAAATTTTCACTCCTGTGTTTTCAGGCAAGGTGATAGTTTGATTGGTAGAGGCGTTTTACTTCAAGACAATAAACAAAATGGATTTTTCGTATTTGGTAGTTAATTGAATTTCTGGATTATTATGAAAGTGCTCAGTGAGAAGTGTGGAATGCCAACTATTGGAAATTTCTTAATAAAAAATGGGGATACTAGTTTATGATATTTTCTGAAAGAATTTCTTAAGAAGCAAATTTCAGTAGGACAACATTCGGTATCCATTTTGGCAGGCCTAAAGCAAATCTTAGAACTATAGTTTGATTAGTGTTGCATATATTAAACGAAGTCTCAGGAAACCTATTGATCATGGTGCAACCATGATAAAATATACTAAAATGGCTATTAATTGTGTTATTGATGATATCTTTCTTTCTGGGGCCATAGTTTTTTGATAAGAACATTTTGTGATCATTTATCTTTTTAAGTGCATGATTTCTAAAAATTTTAAAAATAACTGAGTTTAAATTTTTTTCAGAAAAATGAACACCAAGAAATTTAATAGTTTCATTCCATTTTAAAGGATGTCCCGCATAAGAAATACACGGATAAGTTGCAATTTTTTTTTTCTTGGACAAATCAGTTGTTGCACTTTTCTGGAGTATTTTCTAATTTCCAATAATTGCACCACTTTTATATGATTTCCATTGTATTTTATATTTTTTAATACTGATTTCCCAGGAATGATGGCTGCAGGAGACAAAAATATCTGCAAATAGGGGGAATTAGACGCCTTCTTCTATGGTTTCATCGAAATCATGCGTAAAGATAACGAACAGAGTTGGTGAAAGAACAATGCCCTGAAGTAACCCTTTGTTTTGTGTTCTGTTGCTAGAAATAGACTGTGTACAGCCAATTTAGAAATTTCTCTCTTGCTGGAAATTGAATAACCACTTTGCCATGTTGCCTGATATACCAAGTTGAAAGCATTTAAAAATAAGGCTGTTCATATGAGCAGAATCTTACGCACTTTTGATATCTAGATTCATAGCAAGGAAATATTTCTTTTGTTCTTAAGCTTTTGTAAATTGAATATTGTAAATTATTATATTGCTTTGGTACTGAATATTAAGAATTGCAGTCTGGTTATCTCTGAAATATATGAGACCATGTAAGCTATGTTTTATTTATTTATTTGCTGCAAATTAAGTAATGTGTTGAGATAGCACTGTTGTAATGTGCTGTGTTGAGATAGTAAGTAATGTACTTTTAAATAATAAGTAAGTAATAAATGTAAGTAATGAGATAGTAATGTGCTGAGATAGATAGTAAGTAATGTGTTGAGTGAGGATATGTTTGAAAGATTTTGCAAAAAATAGAGATTAGATCAATGGGTCGATAGGAAAAAAATTTGGTTTTGTCTTTTTTAGATTTCGGAATTGGAATAATTAGAGCATGTTTCCATTGTTTTGGGATGTCAGCTGAATCAAATTGACGTTGATATAGTTTTAGAGTAATTTGAAGTTGATCGTTGTTGCTATTTTTTAATCAAATGACTGGGATGTTGTCTGCTCCAGGAGTAGAATTTTTAGTTATGGATTTCTTTCTTAAATCCCCAAATTTCAAATTTACTGTTGATTAAAGAATTTATTCCTGAGAAATCCAAGGAGTTGGTAGATTTTTTGATTAGAAAAAGTCTTTTCAAACAATTCACTTGTTTCGATTGTTTTGTATGATGATATTGTTGTGTTTAGAGTTCGGATTTGTGTGATTCGAAAGTTTATTTAGAATTTTAGAAAACATTTTGGGATTACGTGATATTGTGCAATTTTTTTTTCCAAAATCTATAAAAAGAGAAAAATCACAATTATATCTCTTTCTGCCTTTTTAACATGAAAACAAACACACTTGCAAATCTTTTGTGTTTCATCCAATCTGATTCCGAAATGTTTCTGGTAGTTCGAAAGTACTTGTTAAGCATTTCATAATTATGGCAAGAAAGATTCAACCAAGGAAGATAAGACTTATGCAGCTGAAGGTTAAATGACGTATTTAGGGATATAATCTTCGTTGCATTCCCCGTAATTCTTTCAATGGACCATTGGTTGACATTATTAAAAAATCTTGTGTTTGTCGTAAGATCTTTTTTAAGTGGCAGTTGACATTTTCTAAAACTATCCAAGAAAAAACTATCGGGTAGTAGTCGCTATGGAAATGTTATGAATCCTTTACATAGCACGATTATGGATATCAGATGAACTGAGAGTAAGATCTAAGATAGATTGAGTTCTTAAGGAAATATGCGTGAGGCTAGTTTCATTGAGAAATATGAAATGTAATTGAGTTAACCAGTCAACGAAATCGTTTCTCTGAGCAGATGAACGGGATGCACCCCAAAGAGTATGGTGCAAATTAAAATCGCCCAAGATGAAAGAAGGTAAAGTTAGAGAATCAAAGAAATGTTTTGCTTATTCGATATCAAAACCGTGTGGTGCATATAAATTAATAATGTTGAATTTGGTATTATGGAATTGTGCTTCAAGTGCCAAAAGTTTTAAGTTAAAATCTTCTCTAATATTGCTGGGAATTATTCTGCCGGACATTTTAGCAGGAATACCAATTAGAAGACCACCATCCGGTCTATTTCGTCTGTATGTAGGAAAAAAAATTGTTCGGAAAGAAAAAAAGTTTGGTTTCGGTAGGAAAAGTCTCTTGAAAGACCAAATTGAAGAAGTGGAAAAAGGAGGAATTGCAAGCCAGAGCTTTTTAACTTTAATACCAATTCATTTCCATTGAAGATAAGTCATAGCAAAGGATAGAAAAAAGAGTAAAAGCTTTAGTGAAACTCTGCATCCAACTGCATTGGAGTAGCAGATGCTTTACGAAACTTTTCTAATTCCTTTTTCTTTCTTGATGGAGAAAGAGTTTCACCGCCAAGGTTATGCATGGCTGTTAAGTTAGGTGACAGCGATACCACAAATTTTTCAAGCATTCCAAGGATCATGTTAATTTGCTCTTCCATTTTAATTTTCATTGCTTGGATGACAGATTCTATCCTTTATTTCATTTTAATCATCATAGTCCTCATTTTTTCACTTATTTGTTATTCGGCATCATTTATAGAAGTATTTATTTCGACAGCTGTCACGTAACTAATTTTCTTGACTGATTGTAGATTCTTCTAGCCCAGCCATACTCAACCTTTCTTTTATGGGGGCCACAAACACGTTTCAGTCACGGTAGCCCGGGCCGCAAGTAAAAAATAATTAGGTGTATAAATGAAAAAGAAATATCAACCTAATGAATTATTTAGTTTAATGTAAAAAAGAACTTTTAACAAAGATGCTTACTTACTTATATGTATATCTAATGAGACTTTTGGAACTGAGAGCATTTTTTAAAAACTTTATCAATATCTGGCTTGTCGTTGCATGCTACTCTTATTATATCATCCAAATGGGAATCTGTCAGTTAATTTCTATATACACTCTTTGTGTATTTTATCTTTGAAAAAGATGATTCGCACACATACGTTGACCCAAAAAATGTTAGCATTATTTGGGCACATCTTTGCACACTTTTATATTTTTGGGGAACAATGCTCCAAAATTCCACATATTCCCTTTTTTCCCTTTTTTCTTTGAAAATTACTTCCAGGTTGGTGTCATTATTAAAATCAATAAATTCATCAAACAACTCCGAGTAATTACAATTTAAAACTGAAGCCAACTCAGAAATAGTTGGTGTCTTTAAATGCCATGGATTTTCTACAAGTAACAAACAATTTTTTATTTTTCTGAGATCTTGAAACCGTTTTTGAAATGCGTTTAATAGTGCAGTTATAAAATTTGAAATTATGGAGCAGTTTTATTCTGAAATGTTAATACCGTCCTCTCTGGTTTTTATAATAGTTGGAAAATTGTGCAGCTGTTTGTTCTGCATTTCATTATAATAAATACTTAGCTTTTCCTCAAATGCAAACACTTTATTTGCCATAATGGACACTATGTTCTTTTCGCCTTGTAGACTCTGATTGAGATTGTTTAGTTTTTCCGTAATATCACATAGAAAACCTAAAAGACACCACCATTCATCGTTTTGTAATTCTGGGTACCCTTTATTATTTTGCTCTAAAAATAGGATTATTTCATGGCGTAATGAAAAAACCCTTTCCAAAACCTCTCCTCTACTAAGCCATCGCACCGAGGTATGCAAAAGAACGTCGCTGTGCTCACTTTCCAGTTCTTCAAGAAGGGTTTTAAATTTTCCGTGGTTCAGTTCTTTTGCTCGTATATAATTGACAATATTGTTAACTGTTTTCATTACAGCTTCTATTTCTGGTTGTACAGCACGGGCCGCCAAGTTTTCTTGATGGATAATACAATGGAATGTTATTAAATTGCTGCAATTATATTTTTTCTTAAATAATGAAATGAAGCCATTTTCGGATCCAGTCATTGAAGGACAACCATCTGTACACAAACACACGATTTTTTGCACATCAATTTCATGATGTTCTAAAAAATTACAAATAGTATCAAGGTAATCCGTGCCTCGGGTTTGACCTTTCATTGGCAGTAATTTAAAAAAGTTTTCATGAATTTCATTGTTTTCTGTACAATATCTAGCAAACACCGAGCACTGCGATGTTGCTGAAATATCGGTGCTGGCATCAAATGCTAAACTGAAAAACTTGCATCTTCTTAGGTTTTTTAATATATCATCGGAAATAAATTTAGAAATGTCTTCAATACGCCTGGTGCAGGTTGAATCCGAAAGCTGTATTTTTTAATATCAGATACTATTTGTTTTTTGTTACTGTATTTATCAAAAAGTATATTAGCAGCACTAATACAGCATTCCTTTACAATTTCCGCATCGGTAAATGGTTTCATATGCTTACCAAGAATGTAAGAAATTTCATATGATGCTTTTGTTACCGCTGAGTCTTGTGATAATGCCGCGAACATAACATTTTGTTGCTCATGAAATGATCTCTTAAAAAAACTCAATTTCTCATTTCTCAAAGACGATCCGGTAGGAAACGTTTCGTCGAAATCTTTATGTTTTGAAGTGAAATGACGAGAAATATTGTATTTCTTCAATATGATACTTTCCCGACATATCAAACAAGTAGCTGCGTTGTTTTTATTTGGCACAACAAAATAATCAGATTCCCACTCATCTTGAAACAATCTATTTTCACTTGATATTTTTCTTTTATTCTTCGACGACATTCCTGACATTATTTTGAAAATAATAGGTATACTTAATTTACAAAACAAAACTATTATTTGGCAGAGGACGCGGTTACGTACACAAATTTAGTTTAATAATTTAGATTAAATTTATTACAAGTTTAGTTTCGATCGACAATCAAAGCGACACGCACTTAGGTCCATGGATCTTACGGTCTGGCCACGCGCAAACACGAGCGGCGGGGCGACTTGCCAGTTAGTAAATCACACGTCTCATTACACATGACAAGCAATGTTTAACTTCGCAAGTCACCCCGCCGTCCGCGTTTGCGAGTGACAAGACCTTTAAGGGGATTCCCGACGCCGCGTATTTCGTATCAATCGCGCAACCATAGATTAGGATAGTTTGCGTTTCCAATTTAAGCAAATTATTGATATCACTCACATTCCCATACTTCCCGTTCAATTACCAACTCTTTGAAGGGCGCGAAATTTGAAGTTGTTTACAAATAAGTTGTAACTACCTAGTTTAATAATTGGGTTAACCAAAAAGCCTCCGCGGGCCGCAGGTTGAGTATAGCGGTTCTAGCCTCAACAGTTGTAATATTGTTTCTACATTTGAGCTCTAAAATGTCTTTATCCTTGATATAAATAGGGAATCCTCTTGATGTGGCCGAATACTCGCTTTCACAATTGATAGATTTCGGTGGGGATTGGCAAATGTTTGCATGAATGTCGCCACACCTATAGCGTATCTTTGAATTTTAGCATACCGTTGTTGGATGCATGAAATTAAAGCAATATGTACACTGCCGTGGCTTGTCAATAAATCATTGTATTTTCTGATTTGTGAGCCAATTCTTTACTTACACAGGTAAGGATTCAAGTTTCGTTATGAGAAAGGGTGCAGTCTCCTGAGAGTCACTCTGTTTTATAAATCGCCTCATCTCAGCCATTTCAAAATCGTTATTATTTGTCAACTCTCCAGCAGTTTCAAGCAGCCATACTTTTATTGGGATAAATAGGAGTACAAATTGGAAAGTTTAATTTTCCAAAATAATATCCGTAACAACTGGAATGTTTACTATTTTGACAAAATAAGGTAATTGGGTTGCAGAAACAGGATCATGGGTTGTAAACACGATCTTCCCTTACAAGTAAATTTCATATTTTGTATGTTTGCATGTCGCTTTATTTCCTCTTTTATGAATGACTGCAGAGTAAATGGGTTTATTTGAGAAATTCATAGTTTAGAGTCTGCATTTTATATTACAATATTAATTTCTTCGTATTCATTTTACCCAAGGTGTAAAACCAGTTCATTTGTGGATTTTCCACTACTGAAAAATTTTCAGACATTTCAGATTGCACGATGCTTACAGAATAGCAAATATCATTTTCCTCTGCTACAATAACTTTTGTATAGCTCAGTGTTACTAGATTTTGAAGTGTTTGATATTTGATAGCAGATGCATTTTAAAAATGTTGATCTGCTTTTACCAGTATTGCTTTATTATTAATTACATATGTTTATTGGACAGCAGATGCATTTTCGAAAATTTTATCTGCTGTAAGAGAATTATGCTTTTCACCATAGCAATCTTACGAGACTATAGATGTCCCCCTCCTCCCTAATGGAGTCACCAAATGCTCAATTGCATATGGTTTTCGTTATATCGCGTAAACAACATTTGTTTGAGACAATGGTTTTTCACCATAGTAATCCTATGGGGCTATAGAAGATTCCCCATTGAGACATCTACTACGCATGCGCAGATGAATCTCGTAAATTACAAATTTTAGGGACTTGGGGTGTTCACTTAGAAGTACTCCCGAGAGTCTCTGAGTGTTCCAAAATTTTTGATCCATTGAGCATACGTAGTACATATTTTGCTTAATATTGGTCAAAACAATGTTGAATCAATACCATAAAATTTCCATGGGTCTCGGGATGCCGAGGAAGTCAACTTCCGGTGGGACCAGAAGTTGTTAAACCCCGGCTTCTACGCAACGTAGAGACGAGTACTATTCATCTAAACACTCGTCTCGATCAATAAAGTCGATTATCATTTTTAACAAAACTCTGCTTTTGATATTTACAATTTCGAATTGAAATCATTTGCTCCTATAATTCGATAGTAATTACGAAAATGCAAGTAACGATATGAGTTTTACGTTGCTACTCCGAGTGAATTGTGAGATACAAACTCCCAAATTTGTTAAAATTTGAATTTTCGAGCGAGCTTTTCGACATCGTTTCTGCAAAAACTCTCTTTACTACTATCATCGATATGCTCTACTCGATGTCCTCTATCAAAAAAATACCATGTTAACCCCCCTTAAGCTATTAGGAGCTGATAAACGGGAAAAGAAAGTGTTGTTGTTTTGGTTAGGGGAGTTTGAAGTTTGAAACAGCGTAGACAATGAATAAATCATGAATGCTGAGTCCTAAGGTTCGTTGCACACACAGCACTTTTTTCTTTCGTCGGTATTTTATCGAGACCACTCCCAGAAATCAAATGCTTACACACACACAGCACTTAAATTCCGACTCCATCGTAAGAGTCAGCATGATTTCATCAACAAATAAATTTACTTTAACCATGTAATTTCAACTATGTTCTGCTTAAGTGTAATTTGGAATGAAAGAGTGCAAATTCTATTATTATAATCTTCTGTCATCGAATAAAGAGGGAGAGGGGAAAAAATTGGGAATATTAAATTGCAGTGTATAAAATAAATTTTTTACTTAAAATTATTATCGTACTTTGTTATCATAAGGTTTTGAAGGTAACATTTTTTATTGATTCAATTCCAGGAAAACATACAGATATGAGCAGAACGTTAGTTGCAAATTATACTCATAAATATATAATAAAATATTACAATAAAACTAATATTATTCCTCATTAATTGTATAATTAATATTGCCATTCATTTGTGCTAATAAACAACTGAATAGTAATAATGTTTTATTTTAAAATAAATATCCTTTTATTTTGTAATTGCAAAACACAGGAAGTCCCAAAGTTTCATACTTTTTTGATGGTGATATAGCATTTGGGCTGCATAAAAATTTGCTAAGACCATATGCTGGAACACATTGGACAATCGAAAATAAAATATTGAACCATCGGTTTGTCAAGAAAAAAGATACATAGACTGCATACATATTTGATATTATCTATACTTATAATAAAGCTCAATGTGTGTGCGTGTGTGCGTGTGTTGGCGCTCTACAGGCCAACCGTTGGACCTACAGCTACCAAATTTGGTACATGTATACCTTGGAGGTTGGGAATATGCATCTCGGAGCCCGTTTTTCGAATTTTTATTTAGAATTTGAATTAATTAAAATTTAAGCGAAATTTCGACGCTTTTCCTCTATAACTTTCAAAATTATTATTGCACAAACATGATTTTTATATCAACTTAAAGATAAAAAAATTAGCTTTCTAACGGTATCAGTTTTTTTTAATCTATAAAGTAAGCTACTATTTTTAACCAATTTGTAAAGAAATATTTTAATTATGTTTTTAGCACGTGACTGGATAAAATAAAAGAATGCCGGAAAATCGAATAAAAAAAAACTATCATCGCAAAATAAATGTAAAAAAATGCAACTTTTAGCACATGACGGGATAAAATAAAATAAATATAAAATGTGATATTTTCTAAAAAATTAAATACAAAGCAAAGGATTCTATGATCGTTTGCACTATTTAAACCATTAATTGAAAAAATTATCTTTATTTATACAGGATTGAATTAATACAGGATATGTATTCACATTTCTTTGCAATAGGTAATTTGTAAAATATTATTAATAGGCATATATATTGTTTAATACTATTAATTTGATCTAAATGAAGCAAATAATTACATTTTATGTAGTTTGAGTCAAACAATGCATTTATGAATAATGAGTTTTAGATTTCTTCATACTTTGCTCTGTGAGCCATATTTTACAAAAATTTTTTATTTATATTTTAAATAAAAGTTGCTACATCAATCAGTCTTCTAAATCAATCATTAAAACTGAATGATTTATAAAATTAAAGAATATTATTAGGGAAACGCGTTCTTTTTGAACTTTCAGTCCATCATCTTGAAGAAAATATTAATTTCAAGCTAATCAATGCCCAGAGTTATTTCAAGGCTAATGAATATGTGATTTAATTGAAAATTTTATAACCCATTACTCATGTCGAACAAGCTGGTCGCCAAAGGCGGCTAGTTAACAATAAATGAAAATATTCCATTGTTCTTTTAACCCTCCGTTAGGCGCGCGGTCTACAATCGTTGACCAGGTATTTTTTAAATAACGTAACGCACGCACATTCACTTCCTTCTCAGTAGCTGTTCTAAATACACTGTTTTACACCGCCAGTGTCGTTTCGCTCGTTAGCGAGTGCAGACGCCTAGTTTATTTACGGAAGAATTCGTTTGGTCTACGATTGTAGACCACGCGCCTAATTATGTCACATTTTTAATCATATTGCGATTTTGTTTCTTCAAGCTTTATAACGCAAAAGTTAAAACGTTTCACTATTTTAATGAATTAGTGTGTTTGATTTTAAAATAAACTATGTCGCAAAGTAAAAGACGCTGTGCTGAAACTTCAAGGGCCCCGAAAGGGTGGATGAAATGGCTTGAAGAATTGTCAAGCGAAGAATAAATGGAAGAATCTAGGAATGAATTTGAAGAGGAGCTGGAAAGTATGCCCCACGACGATGCAATTGATCCAGAAACGGTAGAAAAAGTAAAAACGGAAATAACCTTCTACAATAAAACTAAAATAGGCGTAGACTTAGATCAAATGTGTCGGAGTTGCAAGGAACTCCAGGCGATGGCCTATGGTAATTTTCTACGATTTGTTGAACATATCTGCTATAAATGCATTTTCTGTGTTCAAGGCAAATAATCCAGAAAATAAAACAAAAAGACGAAAATTTATTGAATCGTTTGCATGGGAGTTAATACGGCAACAAAAACAATTTAGATCAACATTGAAAGAACTGCCTATGGAAATTAGAAGACGTGCAACTGTCCTTTTAGGTCTTGAAGAAACTCAACAGCCTATGGAAAATCCTAAAGGAAAAATTATGAGGGACGTCGCAGCATATGTCCGAGAAGAAATAAGTTTTCCAGGCGAGATTGCTACAAATACCACTAATCTGCACGCAAAGAACACATGGCTGACATGTGTGTCTCGTGTTTGAATAACTGAAAATACAAAAGCTTGTCAAATGATCAAAAAGATTTTCATTTTATTATTTCTAAATGCTGTTTGTAAATATTGCCCTTTTACTTGATTTTTGAACTCAAGAAATTAATTTTTGTTTAGTTTTTGTTTATTTTATTTAATTTTTGCTTTTGTATGTAAAATAATCCTTAAAACTGTATAACAAGATTTTATTGCGAGTAAAAACTGTTAATAACGTAATAAAGTTTATTTAAATTACTTTATTACCTTTCAAAATACTATGAAGTATGAATCAGTTTTTAATCAAGAAATTTTATTTGTTTCATTTTAAACAGTAAATAAATTTGGTCTACGAGTGTAGACCGCGCGCCTAAACACGTCATTAAAAGTCGCGAGCCTAACGGAGGGTTAATGTTCTAGCATAATTTACGCGTGATATTATTAAAGCCAGTATTATTTTCATAATTATCTTAAAATAGAGATGGATACATGATTGAGGATAAAGTTTCAATTATAGGATTGAAAGGTATTCAAGGAGAGAATATTACAAGAGGACACTTCAAAGCAAAATATATAAGGAACAGTCTATGTAAATATTTTATTTCGAATGCAAGCATGATTTCTGGCATATATCTACAGTATGAAAATAATCTTAACGTCTTATTAGCGACTGATAACTGTAAAAAAAGCCACTTTTCTTATTTGAAACAAGCATTGCGATAAAAAAAACCTTTTACTTCGTATTATTTTTATTTACTTGTAAAATATTTTTGATTCATTAGAAATAAGTTAAAAGAATAAAAAAACTTTTTTGAAAAATGTAATATTTTAATTAAATTTCAGTAATGTTTATATTTTGACAAAGGAAAAAAGAAAACGCTTTTTTAGTTATAGCCGGCTTAGGAATAAAAAAGAATTGGTAATTATATCCAGAAACAATAGTGCAATGTAAATAAAATTCTTTGGAACTAGAGAGTATTACTAATGTCTTTTCTTGACTCCCAAAATTAGATATTTTACGATTCCATCTTTTTCCATTCAACTTTACACTTTTCCCTATATTTATTTATTTATGTACCTTGTTCAAATTTTCAGTCGTTAATAAAATACTTTTTATTCATCCACTCAAGTTCAAATACATTTTTTAAAACTTGAAGCGGATGGCACTAGATGTTAATAGTTTTTTTAATATTGACTCATTCATTATATTTAATTAAGTTTTAATATTTTAGCTAGTTTTAGGTTTGAAGTCAACTGTAACAATAGCTCTATCGGTAAAATACTGGTATTTCAATATTTTTCACGTGAAGGAGAGGAATGCGAGCTCAGTACTTCGAAAAATCAATAATTTTTTGATAATACTTAATAATTTTTTGAGAATTATATAATAAAAAAATACTAAAATAAAAAGAATTCTTAGTTGACCTAAGTAAGAATTAAGTTAATTTTTTAAAATACTATTTGTTTCTTGTAAATACATATGAGAAAATGCGTATTTCCTATAAATCGTTTCTTTTTTTTCTTTCCAATGAGTCAAAGTCCGAATATCTGAACAAATTTCATGCCAACTTCAGAATTTCTGTCTTTGAAAACCCAAAAGCAAGCTTTTCTTGGTTTAAAGCAATTAAAATTTTAATGCTGATATTTAACTCACTCAACTTTATAATAAATGAAAACTTGTTCATGCTGAAATAAAAACTATGTTTCATGCAAGAAGATCAGTGTGAAAAAGCAACTCTAGACATTACAAAAACACAGCATATGTTATCTTGCATCTGATTATTCGATAGCGCTAGTGACAGTGGCTTCTGCGCAGAGTCCGATAAAAGGCGAATTGACCGAATTTTTATTTGTCCGTCTAGTATGTAAGCTTTAGTATAATTCAATACACTACTGTTGTTTTGTCGGCATCGGGGAAAATTAGCGATCAGATAAAAGCGCTCTGTGTGCAACCAACCTAAGTTTTCTCCGATGAAGTCTTGGAAATAAAAAAATAAAGGGGTCGAAAGAGCAGAGACCGGACACAGAATCTTCTATCTTACTTTCAGAGCCATAAATTTCAATCAATAAAAACGAATGATGAAAATTTAAAATTAGAAACTGATCGAATTAATCATGAACGCAAAGTAGTTTCACAACCTGAATGAAGAAAGCGTAAGCGTGTACAGTGTGTTGCAGATTCTAAATAGCAACACTCAACTCGAAACATAGAACATTCCATTTCAATTCTGAATCGCACATCAACTTTGGACACAAAATGTCTCCGTTTCGATTCTTAATTCCGAATATCTCTTTCATTCTCTCGGCATTTCAGAGAAAATGTTCTCAAATGATAACTTGACATTTGGATAACAGATTTCATTCTTTCTTTTATGAAGATTTTGAGCTAGACATAAAAAAATAATAATAAAAGTAATATTCATTTTTCTCTCGAAAATAGAGATATATTTGCGTTTCCTAATTCTTAATGAAGTCTGAAAAGTGAAATATATTCGAAAATTCAGAAAGAAGTTTTCAAATCTTTTTTTGAGTTTGGTTTTATATCAGTTTAGTACACTTGCTGTTGGCAACTGTTTACAAAATCGAAAAATCTTCCCCGCACTACAAAGTGGATCCTTTGATATAAGCATTACAAATGTATGTCAATGTCACTTATACTCCCAGAATGTAAAAGTTGGAAATTTTATTAACAAACAGTTCTTATAGCCATGCTTATTTCGATCAAAATTTATTTCTCTGCAGTTGAAAAAAATTTGCCTAATTATTTACTTCTAAAACAGTTTTTTGATTAAACTATTGTAGAAATAAAAGTACAAAATAATCTGCAAGCAAAAGATTTTAAAAGGAAAAAAATCATAAGAATACTTTTCTGAAATTAAACGTCAATTTTACTTTAATTGAAGAAATTCGAGTTCTTTTTTTACTGCACTCCGGTACAGAACACCATATTAAAAAATGACCAGATTACTTAAATTCCAGATTACTTATATCCAGGAAGGTATTTTCTATTTTTTCGCATTAGGATGGAAAAATCTGTTTCTGATGTAGATTAAGTGCTTTATACATTTTTAATGTTATTATATCTATTTTGATAAAACATTGTTTAACTAAAGAAACACTGAATACCTTCTTATTCATTTTTTTCTTTTCTACAGAACATATTATCTTTGCTAAGGATTTGAAATCAGCCTACTGGAAGCCTTTCATCTGATTCTGATTTGATAACTATGAAGAACAATTTCTAAGATATTTAACAAGCAGATGTTATTCCACTGGTCATAGTGAACATTCTATGGATCCGTCTCCTTTGTTTTTATCTTTAAAATAGGGTTGTTAACTATTTCATTGGTATCTAGAAGCTGCACTTAAAAAAAATCTGTTTATAATGTCAAATATCTATGCTGTTTATGAGAGCAAGCAACGAAATGGCCAAACTGTCACTGACCAGAATATTTAAATGCTCTACTCTGTTTAGGGTGTTGGCATTTCGAATGTGCATGGATTATTTAGCAGTTTTATAGAGATTAGGTGATCTTAATGACATATCCTTTTCTTATAGTACCCAAATAACATGAGAATGTTTTAGCTAGAAATGACGAGAAAGATGAATTGTTGAGGTTTCCGATTGTTACCAAGAAAATTCAAAGAGATTTAAAAGATTCAAACTGGCATAAGATGTGCCTCAATGAATGTTTTCATCGAATGAATATTTCACTGTTATTTATCAATTATGAAGAATACTTAAATGATCAGGAAAAATAAAAAGTTTCAAGCTATCGAAGATAGTACTGAATTAAAAACAGAAATTACAGTTAGTGCCTTATGGTTAAATAATGATTCTCTGATTTTCGCTGATAATAAAGAACAGGAAAGGAATGGTTAGTCCATTGAGGGTGAATTTCAAAATACGAATGCGAATGGTCCGATTGTGTTATTCTGCATCATGTCAGTATATATTTGAGAAGTATATAATCGTTTATAATCACTCAAAAAAGTATTGGAGCACTCAGTTTGAATGATTGCAAAACTATTTATAAAAACATTTATGACGTTAAAATAAAAGCAAAAAAGAATAAAAAATTTTTAACATTTAGTGTATAGTTTTTGAGGAAAATTTAATTGGTATTTTTGAATTATAATTTAAAAAAGTTCTTCAAATATAACTCTAAAGCAAACAGGAGCATAAAAAAGTATTGGGGACACTTTTGAAATGGGAAACTCAACAAATTTATAGCACATCAAGAGAACTGAATTTACTACTATTTTTTAGACTACAAATTTAAAATTAAAAGTTTCAACAAATAAAATTATTTACAGAAAACAGTGCGGAATACAGTATATATTGGTTGATATGCAAAATCTTGTTATAAGTCATTGGAAAAACAAAAAATCAGTTCATTCTATTAGATATATGTTGAAATTGAGCAAATCTATTGTTTTTTTTAACATTATTCAAGGTTCTAACGAACAGAAAGAGTTAAAAACAAAAACTGTGTTTCCAAAGACATTTAATGAATGTGAAGTAAGGTGGATTGTAAAACAAGTTCACTTTAATCCAAACATTAGTGCAGTAAAATTTAGTCTGCGATGCAAAAATAAGTTCGGAAAATCCGTGGATCCGGAATCTATTAGAAATGTTTTAAGATCACATAAACATCAAGGAAGAGTATCTGTAAGAAGCTCTACATCACAAAACTAGTCGACGTTAGGTTTCCAATTGCTAAAAGTCTGAAAAGCAGTCAAAATAATTTTTGGAAAATGCAATTTTTGCACATGAAAGCAAATATAATACTTTCCATGGTGAGCAAAAAATTTGGCAGAAACGAAATACTGCAATGCATGTAGAAAATTTATGTCCTGTTGTCGCATATGGAGATAGCAATCAAATAGTCAGAGGGTGAATGGCGAACAATGATGTTGTCTACTTCTATTTAATTGTCGAGACAATGAATAAATATGTCTATCTTGACATTTTCACGCGCAATTTAAAGAAGAGTGCAAGCAATCTGGGTATTTCAAGCCATTTTAATATCGATTAAAATAATGGCATGAAACATGTTTATAAATTATTCTGATATTTGAAAGTTATATGTCCTCTGTAACTATGATACTGTTACTAAGACTCTTGCAAAAAGTCCTGACCTTAATCCTGTTAAGCACGTGTCGAATTATTTGTTACAAAAACTGTATGAACTTCAAATTTCTAACAAGTTAAAAAATCGTTTGGTCGAGAAGTGAACAAAATCTAATGGATCATTTTGCAAAAAGTATGTCCAATCCATGGAAAATAGACTACGAGAGGTCATAAAAAGCAAACGTGACCCAATAAGATATAAAATCTTAATTTGAAATGCTTTTCTTAATTTTTTGGGAAGTATCAATGCTTTTTTTAAACCCGTATTTTTATTTAATTTCTGTTATTTTTAATTATAGCAACAATTTTATTAAAATAACTTTTTTCTTTGAATTATTATCATTTTTATTTATTGAAATAACATTTATTTCTTTATTTTTGTTTCATTTGTATATTTAAATTAAATATTATGATAAAATATTTGAACTTGCAATGTTTCCGAATACTTTTTTGTCTGATTATATTATCATGCAGATAGAACCAAAGAAAACACAGGAAGTAGTGTTAAATCAATTTATTTGCTCAACTCTGAACTAAGAACGCTGTGACTGAGAGATCTTTTATACAAGTGGGGAAAGCTCCAAAGTACCTCTTTGGAGAGAGTAAGAAATATCCAGAGCATTTATCTGGACATTTCTTCTTAGTACTTATTAAAGAAAGGTCCAGAATCTTCTGGAACACGAAATAAAGGAAAAATACTTAAAATTTAAGGTTACAGGGATTCGAACGCATGATCTCCTGAATTTGAATAAAGCGTCATAACCATTCAGCTATACATACTTGGCATTTTTTTTGTTTTAATACGGGAATGTGTGTAACCTGTCATTTAGTTTTTGTGTACTCCGTGTGGAATGAAAATATTTTTCATCAGCTATCTGAAGACTTCAAGCAATTTTTGTATACTGATTGTTAATATTGATAGTCCATCAGATGGGAACAGACAACGCATTTCGTTTTTTTTTTTCAGCAATAAATAGATTGCCAAGACACGAACTCAGAATACATATTAATAAATATAGGCTATATGGAAGTAATAAGTCAACCTTACCATTCCACATCAGGTTTTGCAATTATAAATCATATAATGAATATGAAATTGCACCACCGATTTTTTTTTGCATCAGGCAAATAATGATTCAAGAGCAAACGGAAAAAAATATATTCGATCTCAAACAAAAATAAAAATTTCCGATATGTTTACAGTAATATTCTTCATAAAAATGCATGAAAATCCCTCACATTCTTATAGAAAACATAAACTCCGAAATGAAATTTTATCAATTTCTATAAATTATTTAATTTATGAAAGATAAAAAATAACGAAATTTAATAAGCTTTAATTGGGAATTAACGCAATAATCTTTAACATAGTCAATAATAGAAGTAACGATGGACTTTATTAAAAATATAAAGCAGTTTTTAGTTGCGGTTCAAATAATAGGTACCCCAATTTATCTCATTGCAGTGGAAAAATAAAAAAAAGCATCATTGCAAAATTAAAATGCTAAGAAAATGCTATTTACGTGACAAGTAATTAACAATGAGAAACTTATTTTTCCTTTATCTCATTCAGGAAAAATATGCTCAAACAAAACCATTTTAAGTTTTAAATTCTATTTCTAGTAATTGTGTTATTATCTCTGTTATTTTTAATATCATTGTCTTCAAAAATTTGGTTTTTCATCTAATTTGTCCTTAATGACTTATTATTATATTTCTCTTTTTTGATCTCTACCAGAAAACCTTCCTTGAGTTAATCAGAAGGCTAAAAAGCAGATTACCATAAATGTTTATATCAAATGACAACGGAGAAACAAAAACAGTTTCAGCTTCGCAATTGAAAACGATAGATTAAAGTAAATTTATTTGTTTAATTTAATTGATTATTTTACTGAAGTAGATGACAAGTTTTTAAAATTTGAAATTTTTGCTTTTTATCATTGATCCTAAAAAGTTCCACAAGACCGAAAGATTAATTTGATATGAAACACAATGAATATTACTGGATGAACAGTGGAAAACGGCAGTGCTGATTGTTATTATTTAGGATTACTGATCAATATATGAAAGGTAAATTTAATATACTCACTAAC
>JAPMOQ010049864.1:0-15647 GCA_026543055.1 Argiope trifasciata
AAACTGGACAAAGAAATCGAGTAAAAAATGTGACACGTAAGACACACATTGGACAAATAGTTTCTTTATATCTAGTTAATTTTAAAGTCAGGAGAGTCTTTACAAAATGCTGGAGCAGATGTTTTAAACCGGACGGAAAAAAACACTTCACTTTAATTGTCTTTCAATTTGAATTACGGATGTTTTAATAAGAAAAACAAACTTCGAGTTTTGTGACCGGGTCTATTGATAAAACGTGACACGTCTCACAGGATTTGGGGAAAGATTTTTAGTCAGCGTTCTTTGGAGTGCACGAAACTTTATTAAAAGGATAGAACTGTTTTAATGTTAATTTTTTCCTTGTTTTCAGAAAAAATATCTTTTGCAGAGAAAATATACACTTTTGTAGAAAAATATCCTATAATATATGCAGGGGGTTTTAAGATTAAAAGAATTTTTAAGAGATAATTTTGATTTAAAACGTAAAAAAGACATTATCCTTTATTTTACTTATTTTCAGAAATAGGTATATAATGTGACTACAATGAATTGGATAGTAAATAATTAATTTAGTTTAATGGGAATATAATAATATGTTTGCCACATTCTGATATTTTAAATATATTAAATATATCCTTATCAATTTATTTATATTAACACTCTGAATTTATATCGAGGTCTTTTGTATCATGAATGCATTGAGATTGAACCGAAGTAATGAAATATTCGAATAAACAATACCATATTGATATAAACAACATTCAACAACACGGTTTTATTGTGAAGTAGACCAAAGTAAATACCATGGTAGAATCATCAAATAATTTTTGCTTATGCGAAGAATAATTTATTTTGTACACAATTTTTACTCCAGATTCATAAGTTGGACTACATTTTCGAGTATTCTAAACGTAATATGCCTAGACCTGATATAAGTCTATCAGGCCCCATATAGATTATAGACTTAAGTCTATAAGTCTATAGGGGATCTATATGTCTATATATAGGCTTGCATATTTATGTCTTATAGACTATTAATTCGATAGACATTGTCTCTATGTCTAGACATAGAGACTTAATTATATCAGGCTCCATATAGACTAATATGCATGGTACTGACATAATTCTATCATGACAATGGTTAATAGTCTATATTATTCATGTCAAGGGGCCACGATAGCACGGTTGTAAGGTCTTGGATTTGGAACCGGAGGTTTTCAGTTTCGAGACTTGATTCCATGGAAGAACCGTCTTGTAAGGGGTCTCTTGCAATTAGCTCTGTCAGGCGAAACGTCCTCCCTCTAGTTGGTGTGGTGTGGAGAGGGGAGTACCAGCTTAGGTGTCCTCCTCTTCATCATACCACAGTTCAAAATGACGATGTCCGTCTCAAAATATTGCCTTAGTCTTGTTTTTCAACTGGACTTTAAAATAACTAAACTAAACTAATCATGTTAATGTGTAATATAGACTATTATGCATGGACCTGCAGCACCATTGTCTTCAAAGATTTTAGTATCACGTTGCAAATTTGCAATGGATCTCTGATTATCGAAATCTTAAAATAACAGATGGGGAAGGATACTTGAGTGAGCACTCCCTCAGAACATATCAGGTCTCTCCAGTGGAGCGATGCTTACTCTACGAATTAATGTGATCAGAAACGTCGATAGAATCCGTGAGAAAACTCACTAACATTTGATTCTGGAATCACTCTGCCAATATCCAATTAATTAGTTACTTGTGAACTTAATAACTAATGGCATATTCAAAAATACTTATATAAAGTGTATATATATATATATATATATGCGTGTGTGTGTATACTTTTAATCTATTAATAAGAATTTAGATCAACATTTCATTATAAGTATTAAAATTTCAGTCAGTTAATACATTGATATATTTTAAGAATCCAAATTTTCTGAGATCTCCCTGGCATGTAGTAGTAACATAAATTTCAGTATAAGAAAAAAATCAAAAAATTACGATACAAACTATGAACTGAAAATTTTTAAACATTATTTTATCAAGATTCCATGCAGCTAATATTTAAGGAAAAATTAAAAAAACATTTTCTTAATTCAGGGTAAAAGTAGGTTGTATAAAAATATTTAAAAAACTAATTAATACGTGAATTAGAGATATGGCAAAAAATTTGCATTCCGAATTTTATACTTCCACAAAAGTCAAAGCTTTCATTCTTAAAAGTGAATAATAAATGACATTTTTTGGTGCCAAACGACCTTCCGTTGGTGTGTTGTGGAAGTTTGGAGAAGAGAGTGCCAGTTCAGATGTCTTATTCGTCATATGACCATGATTCACAACTACGAATTCCAATAAAAAATAGACCTAGTTTTCTTCAAAAACAGGACGTTAATGTAACTAAACTAAAAACCAATTGTTTTATATTCCCAAATATTTTAATTACATTATAATTGTTTCAAAATGATAATAATTATTATACTCGTTTTAACTTAATGTCAAAAAAAAGTACCAAAACCTTCAAAATAGTAATATATTCATTTCGTAGCAGAATACCTGCTTTTATTTCAAAAATAAGTTTTAAGATTCTAAGAATTTTGTATAATCTTAGTAGAAACCACCAATCATTTGATTGATTTCAGAAACAACACATAAAAAAGGAAGAAACAATAATCACTCCAGAGGGTACTCTAAGACAATGAAACAATTTTCCATCTTTCTGCTCGCCATTGAAGGTGAATGATAAATGATATTTTTCTAAGCTTAAGATTAGCAACAATGTAATAAACCAGAGTCTCTCGAGACGGGAGCAGGTGTAAGACACATCAGAGAATTTCGGTCGAAGCGCCGAAGAATTAGCATTATTTTGAGCTTCAACTCGGGAGAATATGTTCCGAGAGAACTGAATACGTGTAAAATTGGATGCTAATTCGTGACCAGAATGCGTCGAAGAGAAGTAAGTTTCGTTTCAACATTTGGAAGTTGTCGAGATTTGTTTTATTTAATTCCGGATGTTTAGTTTAGTTTAGTTATATTAACGTCCCGTTTTAAAGCAACACGAGGGCTATTTTGGGACGGACCTCGTAATTTTGAACCATGGTCAGATGACGAGGACGACACCTGAACTGTCACCTCCCTCTCCACACCACGCCACACCAGAGGGAGGACATTTGGTCTGACAGATTTAACGTGCAACAGACCCCCTCACACGGTGGTTCTTCGGTGGAATCGAGTCTCTAACCTGAAACCCTCCGGTTCCGAAGCCGAGACTTTATTTAATTCCGGAATGCATTTTCTCAGATACCGGTGCAAGGATTTGGAAAATGACGTATTTTTCGATGTGTTTCTCCTTTGTTTGGTTTGTTTAATAAATTTCGTAAAATAATTTTTCAATATTTGATTCCAGTTGCTCTAATTTTTTTTTTCTTAAAAATAAACTTCAGAATGGTGTGAACAATATGGAAAGTTGAAAATCGTGTTAAGTGACGTGCTGTAAATTTTATCATATTTTAAGATTTTTTCTTGCCACAATACGAGTTTTGTTGATTTAACAATAAGGAGATGTAAGGAAGAGAATAGAAAAATATGTTTCTCAAATATCAGGAAATTAAATTAGAGTGTAAATAAATTTTGAAATACTGATACATTGATACTGAAATACTGATTGAAATACGGATCATATAAATTTTGTATTTCTTTTTTGAGAGGAATATTTGCATATAAATATAAATATCTCTAAAACAATTGCTTTTGCTTTCATTTGTTATTTTTTATCATATCATGAAATTGTTACTCTTTCTTAAAATATCATTCAGCAGATTACAAAATAAAAATAATTTCCATTTTTTGACATTCAGTGCTTCATGTGTTATTGTAATACGGAATCAATAAGGAATGTTGATCATCGTGTTAGTTAACATGCTGTGATATTTGTTCATATTTTAAATTTTTTCCTTGAAACAATACGTGTTTTGTTTATTTAACAGTAAGGAGATACAAAGTCGAGAACAGACAAATATATTTCTGAAACCCCAGAAAATTAAATTTGATAATAAATAAATTTTACATTTATATTGCATTCAAAGTTTGCATGTCATACATTTTCCCTTGCAATATATTCTGAAAAAAATATAGCTGTTCTGTTAAGTAGAGTAAATACATAGTTTATTTGCAGAGTTGCAGCATTTTTTCGTTACCAAATTTCTATTTTCTATTTGAGAGGAATATTTGCATATAAATATAAATATCCTTACAAATATTGCTTTTGCTTTCTTTTGTTTATTTTTCTATCATATCTTGAAATTGCGAATGATAAATTGATTAAACTTTATGTATTTGAAACTAAATTTAACTACATCAAATTTATATCTATGAAACACTTTCTAAATAAAGCATTAGTGAATGAAAACAACCTGCTTATATTGCTGTAAAAAGCTTATTTTCTAGAAATTTTATATAATTAAATTTAGTTTCAAACATATAAAATTTAATAAACCCGATATCATTTGTAATATATGTGGATTATTGAGCATATGCATATGTATCGTGTCAGAATGAGTAATACATTTTCTGGTTATTTTATACACAGTTCACGCATTGCTCACTGAGATGAAGAGTAAGTGCCGAAAAGTCGATTACATTTTATTATAAAACGGCACTTAGTATATCTTTATGTTATCATCGAAACTTCAAAGAACTTGGCACCATGATACTCTTCAAACAATTACATACAGTCGGCTTAAACGTCTGCTGGGAGCCGCAAAAATTATAAAGACTGATTATCATCAAAGAATCACCGGAGGCGAAACTTTTTATGGCAGTCTAAGCTTGTTGTTTTCATTCACTAATGCTTAATTTTGTTTGTCACTAAGCACGCCCTGAGCGCTGATTAATCCTGAAAACAAAAGCTTCACTTTTGCTGCAAATTAAGTAATGGAAAAGCTATGTATGCTGTTTTTGATGTTCACAGAAAGCCAAAAGGAGCGATAGAGATTGATGAAAAAAAATTTCCAGGATTAAAAGATCTTTTTAAAGCATATGGTGAGTTTTTATAGAAGTTTTAAAGAATGTAATTTAACTTTAGAGGAAAGAAGTAATTATTTTTAATGTGATCAAAGCGTCACAATTTGTTTACGAAAATTTGCTTCGCGAAAATGACCGAAGCATTAAGATTCTTGATATGTGTTTTTGTATATTTTTTTAAAAATTTCGAATAATTGCATATAAATACTTAAGAAAATGTGATGATTTGTGATGTTAAAAAATTTTGTTTAAATTGTTAGGCGTGTATTTCTTTTGCTTTGATTATATTAAAGCCACTTTGGGAACATTGTTATTATTGCGGTTTCGATTATTACAATTGCTTTGCGTAGGCTTAAGTTATTCGACTGCGTAAAAAACGCTGGTTATTGACCACATTGGCGAGTTTTATTTTTTTTTTTATTTTTTTTTTTTTCATTTTATTTCCTGCAGTACAGATTTTTCTCTTTTCAAAATATTTTATTTTTTCTAGGAAAAAGAATCTCTGGCTGATCATCCAGGGTAATTTTAAGAAAAAAAATTAAAGCCAATATTTGTATTTAACTTTAATTTCAATTTTCATAAAAATTCTTCAGTGTCAACATGATACCTCAAAAAATTATAGAGGTATTTACATAAAAAGTTCAGTGTGTGTTTTAAATAATGTGGGTAATGGTATGAACTTAAAGCTTGCCGATACTTTTTGATTTATAGGAATAAGAAAAAATAAGTTGTGAATTAAGGAAAAAATGAAAATTTACGGATATTTTTAGCCGTAGCTACTTTGCATCTCAAAATGTTTCTCAGATTTGGTTCGTTTCATTCATCATTGTATTCTATAATTTATGTACAAAGAATAATAAGACTGCTGAAATACCATTTTTGTACAGTGGTAACCTTTTCGGTTCAATTTTGGCTCAATTTCAATTTATTAACAAATTTCCTATTTCCCAAAATATATTGTATTTTCAAATAATTTTTGTATTCATAGTATTTTGTATTAAAATCTACAATACATTTAAAAACCATAGTTGTAAATATTTTTTTAAAAAGCCAATTTTTCTAGATTTTCCTTCGGTCGTAGTCGATTACCTTAACTGTATTATTAGAGTTGAGTTAAAGCTATTTTTTATCATTTTTACTTTTTATTTTATAAGTTTTCATAAATATAAATGCGGAACACTTCATATTGACATTATAGATCCGAATTTAAACATGTAAGATTCTATTAAATATTCATTAAGAAAAATTAAAAATATATATATCTATATAAAGGAATTCTAATCTAACTTATTTTTGCAGATGCAACAAAGGCCAAAATTCAGTTACTGCAAAAATAAAAAATTAATTTCCTCTGATCGGTGTCATCTTGAAAATTAGCTGAAATAGAAGACATAATTAACAGTTATATTCTAGATACAAGCAGAGCTTTCTGAAATAGTTTTCAGAGGCAACTGGTTCACATTTGTGTTTTCTTTCAAAGGAAAATCATAAGTCTTAAGAAACTATTTTCTTTTGCTGTAAGAAATTATTTTTTAAAGTACAAATCAAATTACTAGTTATTCCATAGCCTTCACTAAGAGTATAGTATAATAATGAACATTATATTAATTCTAATTTAAATGATTCTTTATTGTCATGAAGGGAAAAGAAGACACATTAAATTATAGTTTATATACACTAATAGAAGCTTAGAAATTCAACCAACATATAATATTTTCCCTTAACTTTACATCAATTGAATTTATTTTATTGCCTTGAACTTTTGATTATTAAATGCACTTTTGAACAGAACATATTTTTTCTGTATGGGAAATTTTGAGAAGTTTACCCTTTTTCAATTTTAAAAAGTAATTTTGAAGATATTTAACGATAATTTTTTAAATATATTTAAAACTCAATGTATTAGCAACAGTCGAATCTCATTGTATAATTCTCATTGTATATGTGCAAGCATTGATTTACAAAGTAAGACGCAATTGTCAAAATAAATGAAAGTCAGATGACTGTATTAGTTCTGCCAATAAATTTTACTTATTATTTTTATTTTTTTCCTACTTAAAAACAACTCTTGTAATATTAGTTAATAGTGAAAGAACATAGAATATTAAAAAATCAAGGCATTGTTGCGTTAAAAACAAGAGAATTTGGTTGTGCTGGTACTTAAAATAAGACGAAAAGTTTGAAATGTATTTATAATAATATATATAAATAAACACTATAATAAATATTGAAATTAAAATCAGTTTGTACTAGAATATTTTCATACAAATTCTGAGGTAGTAGATAACACGTCATAAGCCATTTCGACCGTGCAATAAAGCGCAGCAAACTGCACTTGCAGCTAATGAAGTTTCAAGAGATGAAAACTGCTTACAACATTTGCGTATTCTTACACTTTTATGACAATTTATCATCATTAATTGATACTGTGACATTGCTTTCTAACTCGAAATAATAAATTTCGTGTTATGTTCATTTTATAATTACATTTGTAGTACCTAAAAAATACCGAAACGATTTTCTTTCTACTTTTGGAAGAAATAAGAAATGGGAAGAGATAAGAATCAATAAAAGCAACAATAGGCATTTTCAGAATGACCATATTTACGTTTCTTGTAAAAAAATCAGTGAAAGCAACAATATAGATATTGAGAATGTACACATTTATGTTTCTTATTAAAAAATAAAGAAATGCTTCAGTACATAATTTTTGTTATAAAAAGTAAACCTATTTTGGTGTAGTAGTAAAGATTGGAAAATTTGGTATTAATTCACGAGTCATTATTATCCTTTTCATATTGCTCCGCTTTGCAAATTTTGTGTAGACGAAAAGCAGCATAAAAGCAATAAAAGCAGCAATATATATGTTAAGAATGGCCACCTTTACGTTTTTTAATAAAAAAAATTAAATCAGTGAAAGCAACAATATAGAATGTACACATTAATGCTTCTTATTAAAAAATAAAGAAATTCGTCAGTACCGAAATTTTATGATAAGAAGTAAACACATTTTGGTGCAGTATTAAAGACCTGGAAATTTTTATCAATTCATGAGTCATCATTATCCTTTTATTATTTCTCCGCTTTGCAAATTTCGAATAGATTGAAATTATATTTAAAGCGATTTCCTCTTCGAAACTTTATCTTCTTAACATTATGTTTTCTTATATAATTTGCGAATGCCATTTTATATTTTTTTTAACTATAAGCCTCTTGATCCGTATTACCAATTACATTTTTTCAGATACGCATCAAAAATTGAAGCTAAGTACGTCCTTTATAGTAGGGATATGTCTGGAGAACATCTGCCATTAGATTTCGAGTAATGTATACGCTGCATATCAGCATTTCTAATACAGTTTAAATTTGTAGCTTTATGTGGTTTTAATATTTATTTAAAACATATAATTTCATGTTATATTCGAAAGACATCAAATAAAGCATTTTGTTTTTGTTGCAACAATATCATGTTTGTCATCTTTAAACGCTTTCATTCCTTATTTAAAATTTGTATTAAAAAGAGTATAATGTAAATGTATATTGTCTGTTTTGTATATCATTTTATTTTTGGAAAAGCTTTAAGAATGAATGCCTTAAATTATATGGAAATATAAAATTTGGAATACAAATTTTCTGTTATATCTCTAATTAACGTATTAATTATTTTAAAGTATAAGCACTTTCATACATTTTTATTATGAGAAGTAAATGTTTTTACTCTGACTTAAGAAATAATTGTTTAATTCTTCATTATATATTAACTACATGGAATCTTTATCAAATAATCTTTTAAAAGATTAAATTCATAGTTCCTATAGTAATTCTCTGATTGATTCCAAATTAGGAAATTTATATTACTACTATATGCTAATTGAATTTTTCAAAATTTGGATTCTTAGAATATTTAAAAGTATTAAATGATTAAACTGTTAATACTTATAACCAGATGCTGATATAAATTTTTACTAATAGAAGATGAGTAGAATAAAATAACTGTTGGGCAAATAATTAATACCTATAATGAGTTTTAAAGATATTTCTTAATAACAGACATCAAAATGTTCTTTCATCCATTCTTTTCTTTCATATTTAATTTATGCATGTAATATTTCAATTCAACATTATTCACACAGTGCACCTTAAATGAAGGGTCTGCGTTCTCCGTGTTTTCAGAAAGATAATGTGTTGTGACATAAATCTACGTTGTTTAAAGTATAGTAGAACAGTACTGTGAACAGTAGAGCAAAATAGTGATATAGTAGAAAAATGCAGTGAACAGTAGAGCAATATAGTGATATAGTAGAACAATACAATGGACAATAGAGCAATAAGGTGAGCAGTAGAATAATACAGGGAACAGTAGAGCAGTATAGTGATAAAGTAGAAAAATGCAGTGAACAGTACACAATATAGTGATATAGTAGAACAAAACAATGAACAGTAGAATAATACAGTGAATGGTAGAGAAATATAGTGATATAGTAGAACAATACAATGAACAGTAGAGGAATACAGCGAACAACAGATCAATACATTATAAAGTAGAGCAACGCAGTGAACAGTAGAGCAATATAGTGATATAGTAGAACAATTCAGTGAACAGTACAGCAAAATAGTGATATAGTAGAAAAATGCAGTGAACAGTAGAAAAGAACAGTGTGGTTGATTTTTTTTTAAAGCTACACTGGAGAAAGTTCTTTGAAGTACTTTTGCAGTGCAATATCTAACGTTTTAGTCTCTTCCAACAAGAGTTTTAAAAATGCCTTTAAGTAGCATAAGCATGAAAAAATATTTCTGTTATTTATTGTAAACAGTAACGCCTTCCGTAGTGGAATCTTTTGTGGTTTCAAATTTTTGAGTTCTTTTTTTCTTTTTCATATTGAGAAATCCAATAAGAAAAGATAAGTGATAAATTTTGATTGTTCGAAAAATCTCATTTAAAAACGTTTTACTTCAATCGAGAAATATTCACTGAACATGGTTTTTCATTTCTTTAGAATAAAAAAGATTTGAGACTGTTGTCGTTTTTAATTTAAAAAATATCTTTTTTGTAACATATTTGAACAAAATTTGTGTGATGTTTTTCGAATGAATAGAATAATACCCTTTTTTAAAAAATAAATATGATTTTTTATTATTATTTACAATTTTTACTCATTATTTAATACAAGTTGGATAAAGAATACATTATAGTATATTTATAAGTGAAGTTCTCTAGAAAGGGAAGGAAAAACGCTAAAAAAACAAATAATCATTGCTTTGATATTTCATGTATTATTCTTGTGTTATTGTATTCGGATTTGAAAATATATTTAACCTGAACAACGGCGGATATTAATACGTCTTAGAAAAGAAAACCTTAAACTGTGGAATACTCCATTCAGTATTAGGCTGAAATTCTTGATTCTTAACTTTAATTTTGTATCAGATTTCAAATAAAAATTAAACTATTTTCCTGATAAATAGCTCAAATTAATATAACTCATAGATAACTGAGATAGCCTGATTGGTACGGGGCTGAATTCACATCCCTAGGAATGCGAGCTCGAACCAAGTTGGCGGAAGTCCATCGTGTGTATAGTGACTAGCACAGGCATGAATCTGTAGAGGGGGCAAATTCCCCAATGTTGAGAGTTATACTACTGGGAGTACTATTTCAGAGGTGATTGCTCTCTGATTCAGGCCTGAATTACAATCTGTGGTTAAGTGAATGAAATGTATGAATGAAATCAATCCCGTAGAAAGGATTGCAACCCAAGAGTATCTAAGTCTTACTCTTGACCCTGGATCGCGCTATTTGAAAAAAAAAGAGACGTAAATACTTTATATATTATTATTATAGATACATAATTATTTTCAAACTAACAATTATTCGTCAATATCAAAAATATGTACTAACATTAATTATTCGCAGAAATGTTATTTAATAAAAAATGTAGCTTATTTTAATTAAATATTAAATATCATTAAGATAGACTGCAATAAAAAGTCGAATTTTTCAGAAATAATCGTTTACTTTTATTCAACGTTCTTAATTTATAAGTAGGCTTTGATAGATAATTTTTTTTTTAATCTCAACCATTGTGTATTCTCGTTTATTTTTAATTTTCCAAATTTATATTTTAAGAAAATTTTAGACTTTTCAAAAAGTCTTCCAAATCAAAATGTAGGTATATTTTTCATATTTATTTAGCATTATAATTTCTCAATATACACTGAAGCACCATAATTAGAGAATTAAAAAAATACACAATTAAAAAACTTTCAAGTTATTTTGATGTTGTACAATAAAAAAATATATATTGGTAAACCATATATATTAACCATAAATATTAACTGAAAATTTCCGCTAGATTTGAATAACAAACTTTATGAATTCGGGTGGAGAAACATCAGTTTTGACATAAAAAACCGGATTTAATGCTCATAAAGTTGAAATGTCAGGAATAACACTCTTGATCTTAAGACACGCTAAAAGTAACACGCAATTTCTCTTTAAATTTCGAAGTAAAAAACATCGATAAACAGAGAAGAACAATTATTTATTATCCTGTTACCCTGCCACCGCCTTCCAAACTATGTTCGTTACAACTGCAAAGAGTTTTTTCAATCCTTGTAAAGACGCGAGTCAATCCGTGTATTTATCATTTATGTTCCGAGCCGTCGCAATCCGGAACCCTACTGCAAGATTTTGCCAGAAGTAAATAACAAACTTTATGAATTCGGACAGCGGAACAATAGTTTCCGAAGAATGGCAACGGCCCTATCGACTTTCAATTGGAGACAACACTCGTCTTGTATTCACGACTCATACGCGATACTTATGTTGGGGGAACCTTTTCAAAATGGATATTCCTCACTGTTTCGCCTCTAAAGTCCCGGGGCCCTGTTGATGGAAAATATGTTTCGGACCTCCGACGGGACCTGAATGCGGAATGTCGTATTTGGCATTCATATCGACAATCTCTCAATAGGATTGTTTGTCAAGCCATTTTAGTTTTCTTTTCACTAAAGTGACAAAGGAAATAAAAGAAAATATTAAAGCAAAATAAAGAATCTTCGGAGTCTCAACGGCTTATTTGCAAGTCGGAGCAACAGTATGCTTTCATACGAAAACGACGTGAGGAGCATGGATTCTTTGGAAATGGAAAACAAAATATGATCCTATTTTTCCTGTTTGGGAAAAAAGTCAGCAATGTTTATTGTGTAAATGTGTTTGCTGTCTTATGCTAGGGGGATTTTGTTTTTAATTGTAATATATATATTTTAACATAGAAAATGAATTTACCCTTTTTTGACTGATGATAAGAATTTACATCCTAACACTTAACAAAAAAGAAATTGTGTTCAACAAGATGCACTGTAAATTGAGTTTGGCTCTCAACTTTTTTCATGAACATAGCTTTAAAGAAATCCAGTGACATCATGCTTATTGTGATTATTAAAAAGGTGTGATTTCTTGAATATTTTTTGATATTTTGAATATCTTTCATTATTATGAATATTTTATTGCTCTCTTATAATAGAGGAATTTTGTTTTTAATTGTATGTATATGATAACAAAAAAATAGCTTACCCTTTTTTGAATGATAGAAATTTCCTTCGTAACATTTATAGAACAAAAAGAAATTGTACTCAAAATATACGTACTATAAATAGATTGTGGCTTTGAAATTTTTCTGGAACGTAACTATCAAAAAGAAATCAAATGACAGAATGCTTGTTGTGTTTGGAAGAAAAGTGTGATTTCTTCAACATTTTTATTTTCCTATTTTCCAACATTTTTATTTTTATTGCTCTCTTATGATAGGTTAATTTTGTTTATAATTATATGTAAATGATAACAGAGAAAAAGAATTTGCCTTTTTTGAATGGTCATTGACATATCCATCATAACATTTAGCGAAAAAAATTATTATACTGAAAACAGATCGACTATAAATTGATTGTGGATGACAACTCTTTTCTCGAACCTAGTTGTCAAAAAAAAATCAAAAGGCACAATGCTTGTTTTGATTTCTTGCATAATTTCTTTGCGTTTGTAATTTTCTTGCATTGATAATTAGCATTGATAACATGCATTGATAATTAGGGGATGTAAAGGAATTCATTCTAAATCATTTGTCCCCGCATAGGTTTATGAAGTAGAAAAAACCATCCCAATATTTTCATATTCTGAAACAACATTTCAAGTCATTTCATTTGGGGATCAGAAGAAAAAAAAACTTGGATGAAAATTTGTAAGAATAAATGATAAACTTTTGTATGAATCAAACTGGAGAAACATTGAAAAAAATGTTTAGTAAAAGAATTTTTAAATCAAATTTATTATTACATAACAAAAAAGTAAGATTTTGTTTTCTCTATTTTTTCCTTAATTTCAGTCTTTTATTTATGATTCAATAGTTAAATTTTTAGTAATTCTAAATTTATTGATCTTCAGTAAGTGATTAGACAGAACAAACCCATAGAAGAAAAATGTATTACATTTTAATATTTATTATTAATTATTACTATATTGTAAGAGTGTTTTTTTATTTTGATTAATACATTAATGAAAATAATCATATAGTTTTAAATGGGCAGAAAAGAGGTAAAAAATATTGATTGAATTTTTTTTATCATTACAAAAAAGAAAGAGATTATCGATGAAAAGAGTATCATGTGAGAATGCAATTAAATAATGATTTGACTGTCTTAACTCAGTAATTGCAGCTAATTTTTTTGGAAAATAGCCTCATCCCCTGATATATAAGTAGACAAAATTTTATCAGGTTTAAACATCATTTAATAAAAATTTAATTTTTTTAAATCTAAAATCAAGCAATTTGAAACTACATTTTGCATAAAAAAATTATTAGAAATTTTAGAAAAGGACTAGCTTTGTGCTGTAGCAGGTGCTGTTGACTAATAATCAAGATGAAAATAAATTAATGCATATTATTTTGCTATATTAAAAATGCATAGATAAGAATGCTTGTCTCAATTATCAAAGCAAATAGTTAATGCAGTATATTAATAGAAAAAAAATGAGTTAAACAATGCTAGTTCCATTTGTAACAAAATAAAGAATTTAATAAGGTTAAATTTATATATTATTATATATATATTAATATTTCTTATATTATTTATAAAGATAATTTAATACTTAAAAGCTTTAAAATGAAAATTCCAATTCATTATTTCTTTTTGAAAACAAAATTTACTAGTTAATAAATATATAAGAAAAGAAAGCAAAAGCTTGAGTCTGTTCTCTATGTTATATACAGCAAATGTGATTTTTCAAATCAATCAGCGAAAGAACAAAACGGTTATAATGAAAAAATCATAAAGTTTCGTTTTCGTAATATACAAAAATCTAAGAAAATATTTTAATACAATAATGTATATCCTTTAACAGGTGTAAACATCTTTAAATTAAATTAAAGAATAAATGTAAGGTAAATTTTAAAAATGTCGAATCTCATCTTTGTTTTTCATTAACATTAAGAATTGAATGTATAATTATTTAACAAGAATTATCATTGCAATATAGTTTTGATCAAGTTATGTATATGATAGAAAAACTATATGCTTACTTGCTGAATTATTTATTAGTTCTTTATTATAATATCAAAGTCTGATATAAAAAAGTTTAAAAAAATGTATTAGTAATTCAAGCATTTGACTCTATATAGTGTAGGATTAATAATTCCCAATAAATAGCATTTGAAATTACGATTATATTTCCTAAATTTAATTAAATAGATATAACGTTGAATAATTACTAGTCGTCTTTTTTTAATTTTATTAAAATCATGCAATATTAATAGTATCGAATTAGGTTTGATTATTCTACATTTTTAATTATCGTAATCAATAAGATATTAAAATATAAAGCAGCAATTATTAGCTATCGATTACAGAATAAAGAGACTTAACTTTAGATCATCGATAAAGAAATTCACCGTAAAGTTGTATTCACCCACCAGCTTTATCCACAGCAGAAATAAAAAAAATCATTTCTGTAGAAACATGGGGCTTCATGCTATTAAAAAACGCTCACATCTTAATAGGAAAGCGAAGAATTATTTATGCACCTTTCATAAACCAATGGCATATTTAAAGGAGAAACGATAACTGAAGTTCTTTTTCTTCAAATAGAAATTCCACTGTGGTAATAAATACCGAATTATTTAAAACGGCTTCCACTATTAAATTGGTACAAGTACTGAAGGGGCACCAGTTTATTCGAGGACAATAAAAGCTTTTTTATACAAAATAAATATCGAATCTCTTCTTCATTGTGAGGATAGAAATATATTTCCAGCATCGCTCCGAAAGACAAGTAGTAATTCCAAATAAATTGAACAATGGACAGTTCCTTGAACGTGACACTAGTTTTCAACAACAGAACTGCTGTAAAATCACTACGCTCCCGAACGTCGAGTAATTACACGGGCAATAAATCGCCGGCAACAATAACTAACTGCCGGAGGAATTGGAAGAAGCAGAGCTTTAAGAAAAATTGTTGCCAAACAGAATGACGCCAGGGAAAGAAAAGAAATCTTAAAAGTAACTTCGTAAATGGTTTTTATTTTAGAAGCAGAGAGTGGAGGGAAAAAATAATAACACACAAGACCCGGGTGACATTTGTGACAAACTGGACAAAGAAATCGAGTAAA
>JAPMOQ010049890.1:0-21135 GCA_026543055.1 Argiope trifasciata
CACACACACACACACACACACACACACACACACACACACACACACACACACACACACACACACATTTAAAAACGTCTCTTCTAATAATAAAAAAAATGTGTGTACATTTATTTGCAAGCAGAAATTACTTTTTGAAATTCTAATTAAAATAATAATTGATAAGAAGTTAGGCAGTAATTTAGCATTTATCCTTGAAAATTATAGGAAATATTATCGAGGAAGCTGATTTGTAACACATTTTAAAATTTAAAAATTGTTTTCTTAATGACACCGATTTAAGCGTTTCTCAAAATTTTTCCTTAAGTTGGGAAGTATTTAAAATTTTATTTTTAATAGTATACGTATAATTTTAATGGAATTAAAATCGATGTCATTGGCTTATCAAATATTAAAAAAATTCGCTTTTTCATCATGGATTTTTTTCGTTGTTATTATTTAATTCGAAAAATATAATTTGTATTACCTGCTTAATATGAGTGTGGTATAAGAATGTGTAGTACCACTGAAGGCAAATAACAATGAAAAAAGAAACTATCTGGATATTATGTCTTTAACGAGACTGATGTTAATCGTGACATCATTGAGAGGATTAGCCGGATAACTATTCAAGAAAACATGCATAACTATTTAAAACACACTACTATATATTCATCGCAATTCGATGCCAAAAAATGTTTTATTTTTACGTCAGATTTGATCAGTTGTATTTTTATTAAGATTTCAATCCACTCATAGATTATAAAATTTTTCTGAAATTTGATGTGACTTCAACAAAACTGCTGAAAGTCCTGTGCTTGCCGTAAAACATCTGGTGTGCAGAAATAGTCAGAAAATGGATTGAATTATCCTTGTATAGAAAACTAAAGCTCTTGCAACGTCAAATTATTTCAAAAAGAAATCTTGTTTTTCTGGATTTTGAGAGATTTGGTTTGTGGTTTTATTGGCGCTAGAACCATAAACGAGATAGTCTTCGTTTGGTTGATTTTGATGAATATTCTTTGAATAGTTTTAACTAATCCAGTTTATAATAGCATATCTTTTTATCATAATAAATTGATTAACTTTTCCCCTGGAATTTTAAAGTATCAAAGCAGATAGAAGCTTCCCAGAAACTTGTTCCATCAGATTCACTTCGAAATGTATGAATAAAGTTTCTGCGTTTTGGATTAAGCATGGCATCAGGTGTCAGAGATCCAAAATTACTGGGCACAAGATATTGTCCGTTGGAGATAATATTTTATCATTTTAACGTTTTTTTCCTTTGCACACTTTGTTGTTGAGATCTTTAGTCCATTTCGAGGACTGTCATATTTTGCTGATTTGTGACGATCGGTATACAAAATTGTCTGAAATATGCCAAGTTCCTGATAAATCTTGCTGAATCTATTTACACAGCTGCCTGTGACGATTTGGTGTAGCGGAAAAATTAATTTCTGTTTGAGGCATTACCTTTCAGAGTAAGCTTTTATGTTTGCATTCGGAGTTTTCATGTGATGGACATACAATCACCTCGTATCATCAACAAAGTTTTTGAACTGTTGAAATATTTCACATTTAGCTTAAAATTTTCTTGATGACCCATTCCGTTGATTGACTTGTGTTAGTTTTACTCAGCAATGGACATGCTTTGAAAAGGTTTCATATATATCATCTCCAGAGATGGCTTGGGTATTATGTAGAAACTGCTGGAAGAATGCTTTTCCAGTTCAATGTTGACAGTTTCTGATTCTTCCTTTATACACATGCTCAGGTTTTATAAGCGATCTTGAGAACAACCCATCTCGGCATTGTGCTGTTTTGATGTGAAAGCAATCTAATTCGGATGTCGATGAAACGAATTTATGTTTCTCTTAAAGTTATTTTGGGAGAGCGTCAGGCATTTAAATTGTAGTTTGATGACAAGTAGTTGGTAGAAGCTATTTCATCTGGTAATATAGAAGTTATTTCATTACATGGCAGTGCTTTTTAAAATATTTGCTTCAATTTTTTTAAAATAAAATACTTAGTTACAGAAGTTTTTGCAGGGCGGCAATTTCATCTAATTTTTTTGATAAAAGGGAAAGATCTTGGTAAATATCCTTCAAGTGATGGTATAGATCATAGGTCTCTGTATCAGAGGTCTGAAATGAAAAAAAAATGTCAAAAGTTTAAAAAAAAGTACAATAAGTTTTTCAGAAAATTATATTTTCTTTTCCCTTGAAAACTAAGCTGAAAGCATTATTTATATTTCATACAAATTATTACATATATTTTTCACTTTTTTACCATTCCTTTTTTAAACAAATATGAAGTTAATGTACAATTGACAAAGAGTAAGAAATTTCATCACATGAATGGTAGGTGGAAACGAGTTCCAAAACTTCTTATTTTGAATTTATTTCTTCTTTCGTTGCTGGCATTTCAACAAACTATAACTGCTCGACGAAAAAATTATCATCATTTTCAGGAAGAACGATATTAACAAAAAATATTTTATTATCGCTTCTGTTGATTGAAATCATTCGATTTATCAAACTATCTAATATGCCACAACTTTATAGAAAGTTTTTTTGAAAGGTTAAAGTAGTGACAACGTAAGGCACCATTTCATAGAATATGACATGTTAAAGAATATTGTTTTAAAAATGACTCTAGAACATGGTTTTGTTTTAGCACGCTTTAAGAAACATGAGTTAATGAACAGTTTACTAGCCTGAAGAATGAGATGATTTATTTAGAATACTGGATTATAGACATTTTGGAAGTGTTACTCTTCTAATTTAAGGAGAATTCTATCATGTGAAAAATTTTAAACATATACATACAAGTAAAAAAACAACAACCTCATATTGAAAACATACAATAAATCAGTTAGTCATTGTTTTAAAACCCATAAACATTAAAAGAAATTTGAAATTAGCTTTAATTTTGATGGTTAAAATTTTTGCCTCTATCACATGTTTTTTCATATGCTCAAAAGTTTTTTAAATTTGTAAATTGACATGAAAAATTCAGTAGGCAAAATAGTAGTTCACATTGCCATACATCTAAAGTTATATATTCATAATTAAAAAAAAAACATTTGTTTTGTCTGACATTTTTGAATACATTTGCATGTGATTGTGTAGTTGAAAGCTACTTATTTAATATTTCTATTCAAAATTAATTATTTTTTTTCTTACCTCGGTATCTGATGAAGTCGTATTTGTGGTGGTATCAGGGTAGGTAGTGGACTCATCAGAAACGTGACGCCCTCCTCTGTCAAAAAATTCATGTCTGAAATGAAAAAAAAAAAACTTTGTTAAGCTCAGCTTTAAAGCAATAAGACGATTATAATATTATTTTTAATTCCACCAAGACGAACTTTAATTCTGTCGAATAAAAACCCAGTCTCACTAAGAATTTACTGTGTTCACACTTTAAATCTGGAACATTTTTTTTTGCATTGGGGATTTTTTTTATGAACCTTTGTATAATCGAGGTATAAATGTTTAATTCAAGCATCGTGTAACAAATTTCCTATTTCCCATTTCGAGGTTATTTAAACCAATGAGAAATAAAATTCGACTGGGGAGATTTAAGATCACAACATTCTATTCTGTGCTTGATGGTATAAATGCTTGTGCAATGCATTATCTTTCATAATACTTAATTAAAAAATAAACTAGTCATCTTTGTTAAACATTGCTTTCACCAGGGAATAATGGTTATGATTTATGTTCAAATAAATTTCTCTTGGATAAACTGATAATTCTGGTTCTCTCAAAAAAGAATCTTTTGTATTAAATTGTAAAAGACATTAAATTCTTGCTTGTTCAATGTTCCCACATTTGTTTTGTTTTTATAGACATAAATTTTATAGACAAAATCCAGTACTATGACTCAGCAGTGCTGTTAAAAATATATCCATAAAAGTAATCTATTTCCAAATTGCATGTTACGTTTGGCGGTGTTAATAACATTGACTTCCTATTTATCATGTAAAATAATGATGATAACAATAAGCAGAATTTTTCACTTTTGACTCTCACGAATAAATTCAAGCGACTAAATGTTCCATGAGTTTGTAATAAAAGCTTGCATTTTTTCCAGTGCTATAAAAGGAAAAAAAAGTACACAGTTTTGTGTTGTCATGTAAACTGAGATATTGATAAACAGAATATTTTGCTTTTAATTTTCAAGAATAGACTCAAGCGATTCGATTAGGTGAAAATAGTAAGAAAATATTTTTAACCTTTTAAAAACCAGTCTTTAAAATTTGCATTCAGCATTTTTTTAACCTCTCTGAGTTGCACATTTCTATTGTTGTTAATTTTTTTATGTTGCATCATCGTTTCACATTCTTTGAATCTTTGTTTCACTATGAAGTTGAAATTTTATGTTATATTCATCTGCTAATTCTAGAATCTTTATATTTGTTTGGCGCAGTAGGTCTAAGGACTAAGGAATTTTGCGCCAACGAACTTAAAACACCAGCAGCATTATGTTAGATTTTTCTGTTATTGCTTGTTTATTGCAGCGGTTTGGATATAAAAGGAAATGCATAATTAAATTTAACCAGTAGTATTTAAGTTCTCATATAATAAAGAAAATATTCTAATAAAATTTTAAGAAAATAGATAATTAAATAGAACAACTATTGCAAATAACAGAAAAATTTGTCTTAACGTTTTTTATGATTTTAAAAGCAATTTTGAATTAATGAAAATAAATGATGAATACATTACATCAATTTACAAATGTGTTTCAGCGAATTCAAATGAAATAATTTATTTTTAGATTAGTTTGCAAAATCTTTTTCCTTGCAATGCTATGGAGCTTAAAAGAAGGTCAATGAAAATTTGCGACACTAACTATTTTCGACATTAGTTTAATATACAAGATGAATAAAAAATGTTATAAAATTATAATTTAAATTGCTAAAGAAATATAAATAATCTTACTTATCATAATCTGGCCAATCGGATCTGAACAGTGTTTCCAATACATAATCAACTTTTTTAATATCATATTTTTGTTCAAGAACCTGAAAAAAGATTTTTAAAAATAATATTAACTGAGGAAAAAATTTATTTATTTAAGAACACAAAAAAAGATTTAAGTAAAAAATATTTAGCATAATAAGAGTAGTAATATATTTCATTTTGTCTTTAATACGTAAACAAAATGACTTTAATTTAAGGATATAATATTTAATTCTTCTTTCACATACGGGATAAGGTAAACGACTGTAAACTCTGAAAATATGGATTTCGATTCCAGTGAGACCGGGAAATGTATTCTTAAAATAATTTAATTCTGCCTGTCTGAAAATACTAAAGAATGAGTGGCACTTTTCCGTTATTTGCGAGCAAATGTTGCCAATGCGAAAAAAACACCAGCCAAGTCGCCAAGCGAAGCTAATGACAAAACAAAGCAAATAGACCAGATGAAGCCAAATTTGGCAAAATTCTACATTATTTGGCTAATGAAATGACTGGCTAATGAAAAAGTACTGGATGAAATTTGGTTTGCAAATTTTACATTGAATTTGCGAAGCTGATCCAAGAGAAGTCTGTTGATTTGTCTCTCAGTGATTATTTAAACACGATAACTAGAAAAAAATGAAATAGTTAGATGCGTAAAGTGGTACACATTTATGCGAACAAAAATATAAGAATTTCTCAATTAAGTGGGTTCCTTTTCTACATATGAGTAGAAGTCCCCCAATCACAAATAACCAGAGTTGTTTTATCTTATCTTCTTTTGGACGGTTTGTACAAGAACTGTCCAGTAGAATGGAATCCTCATTCCCGAGATATTAAAAGGCTAAAATATTTCTATTGTTCACGTTACATGGAAAGTATTTAATTGTGTGTCTAAAGATTAGGTTATCAGCATTTTTCTCTGGAGATTAGTTTTGGATAGTTACTGTTGGTATGGCATATAGTTTTGCAGATATAGTGCCAACTGAATCGCTGTGGCAATATAAGATTTTGGTTGGTGTATGTAGGTTTGGTGATTGTCTCTTGCAGCTTGGTGTTTTTGGTTCAGAAGAATGGTTTTAGTGATAACAAGAAACTGAAGAATCTTTTTTTGCAAGACAGGTATTCTAGATGAACCTCTATAAGTTAGTAACTGTTCTGACCACTGATCCATAGATAGTTGGTGAAGTTTGAAATAATTTGAAGTTTGAATATGAGGAGGAGTGAAACGGGTACTATTCGATAGTTTGAGTGCGAGTTGTTGAAGAAGTGACAGAAATGGAGATTTTTGAACTGCTGTAACAGTAAACGATGTTAGAAGAGGTTTGCAACCTTGATCTTTATATGCGCAGATAGTTCTGGCTTAAGAGAACGCTGATAGGGTTAGTAGGGAACAGAATGTTTATTTAAAGGGAGCAAGAAGATTATGCTAGCGAAACGATTATAAATTATCAACTGTTCTCACATTTGATCAACAGATAGTTGTTGAAGTTTGTAGCAAGTTGGAATTTGACTATGAGGAGGAAAAAAAAGGATGCCTTGCGATAGTTTGGGTACGGGTTGGTGAAATAAATTGGTAACTCCTGACCTAAAAGTATCCTAGGTGCTAAGAGTTGGTAGGATGAGTTGCTTTGACATCGCTTGATGCTTATGGCTGGAGACCAAGCTTGGAAAACAAGAAAGCAGCTAATTTAGAACGATTATTTCTCGCACATTATTATATTTTGACATCGGTCAGACTGATCCAGATAGACTATTGATGCCAAGAGAATTGGTTGCTGGCTTAGATGGATAATGATTAAGGCGGAAGTCGATCACATTAAATCCTCTGGATACTATTCTGTTCAGTGGTAATTGGTACGTCGGTTGGACACAAAGGACATCGGTCTTTATATTTGCATGTATGGTAATGCAGTTTATCAAAACCTTAAATGTGATAAATTAACTTAAATACATTATTTGTAATTAATACTGCTGATCGGTAATATTTTTGTTTTGAAATGGATTGAAAAAAAAACTCCCTCACCCTAAATTCATGTTTTATTTTGTTCATTGCTCTATAAAATGAAGCATATTATCTTTACTTATTTTTAAGGGGATTTGTGAGAAGAACTCACAATTCTGTTTAAGACTTTTGCCATAACTTGTGAAATTTTTACCCTACCTCACTAAATTTTGAGATCCTTTCTGATTCGGGTTGGTTTGGGTTTTTGGCACGATTATCATAGGTATTACCATGCTGCTCAAGATTATGTAAATGTCTTCAAATTAAAATTTCGAAATTCTTTGGTTCAGGAAACAATGTGCGATAAAAATTAATAGTAGATTACCTTCGAAAAGGAAATGACAGTAACTTAATATACGAATCAAAAGCAATTAATTTAAAAAAGGATAATAATCTATCAGGTGGAGTTTATCTAAGTAAAATAAACAAAAAAACATTATAAGATGTAAAAAAATGTAAATGCCGTGTTTAAAAATTTGGGCATTGGGAATGTATTTTGGTCGGACATAGTGCAGTTACGCCGAGTAAGCATTGGAGCGATTCTTTCTGATAGAACACCAACCAGGAGAACTATTCGGAATTGCAATGCCGTGAATTGGATGGCGGGATTGAAATTCAAGTTAATATTCTTTCAGTCTTTTAATCTTTCTATATGGATTTGCTGCTGGCTTACAGGCTTAGGGTTAGCACGTCTTCCCCGTGATTTGGGCGTTCTGGATTAAAATCTTGTCTCGGGCATGGTTACTCTTCCCTTGTTTTGTGTCTGTAAATAAGTACCCCCCGTAAAAAATGGTTATACAAGAGAATGTATCTGTCTGTCCTCTTCATTTGAGCTAGGAGTCAGATTTTTAGTTCACTGGTGCTGAAGTGTCTTTTCTCTTAGAAGCTAATGCATCTCCTTTCCGTTTTAACGCATAATCATTATTCGGCTTAGATGCTTTATGACTTTTAGTGGAGAAGAAGATGTTTTGAGTACGTGAACGGAAAAGGGGGCTTAGATGCTTTACTCCGACATCTCAGTTGTAACATTGTCTATACAACCGCTATCTGAAGTATGAAACGGTTTTCTTTTGAAACTCAACTTCTCAAAAACCTAATTCTTGTATAATAATCAGAAGAAATTTTGAATTTGTTGAAAGTATTTACCTCTGGTTCTTTATCATATCCTTCAGAGCCCAAAACCGGCTGTTCTCCATAAGGAGGTTCAATACTATCCTCCTCATCAAACGTAATGCAGCAAAGCCGCCATCTAAGAAAACGAAGCAATTATTTTTTACTGCTCATGAGAAGGACAGATTTATGAGCATTATTTTTCAAATGCTATGAATATTTTCTAAATTGCTCATTTCCTAGTTATTGATGAACAGTTGATTAATACGAAAGAATGGCGAATTTAGTTTGGAACTAAATAGTAATTTTACGTTATTATTGATTTATCTGTTATCCTATTACTGTATATTACTTGCCTTGTTTCTTTGCCAAAAATTATCTACTCAACCCACTTTTTCAGGTCTCGGTAGATTCATCAGTGACTATTAAATAAAATATTATCAAAAACGATTTAAAAGATTTAGCAAAAAATTTGCTTTATAACATAAAAAGGATTAGCTCGCATTTGGCCTGACACTTATTAATAATATGCATAGAAAACTGACTATTCTTCCTAGCTACACTATCAAGTATTATTTCCCCTGGTTTAGTTCAATAGAAGTTCTTACCAAGATGTAATTCTGTAAATCTTATTTGTAATATTGCTAATTTTTTTGTTACGCTTATGAAGTGTTCTTTACCATAAGATGCATTCAGCATCTGCCAGTAGAACTCCTCCGTAAAAGGGGTCAATTATTGCATGTTGCATTGATGATTACCCTATGCTTTTGTGATTCAATTTTTCACTTCTAATTGGTGCAAAGCGCGTTACGCTAGAATTTTTCTTTTTTATAATGTATTTATTTTTAATATCATTCAAACACTTTGTGCATATTTTCTATTATAAGTATATTGAAATCGAAATTAACTAATTGTCTGTGGTGATAATTCAAATTTAACTACTAACTGTAAAACATGTCATGTCTAATTAAAATTCTTAGTTCTGAATAATTTCAGAAACTTTAAATATATGAAAAAACTGTTAAATCTCATGACATTAATTTAAGGATCAACTTAATTACTAATTAGTCATTCTCAATTTCATTTTGAAATTATAACTAACAAATATACTACACTGAAAAGAATGTTGGCAAAAGTTTTTGCCCATGTTTCGTTTAAACATAAAACTTAACTTATGCTTAATTTTTAATGTATATTAAGCAATAAGCACATTTTTGATGTTTTATGGTTATTTATAAATTAAAAATCTTCACTTGGCAAATCTTATTAGTTTTGAATTATAAGTTGGAATAATTTCGTTTTTTTAGAAATTCATTTCCAAATTGTTTTAATGTACCAATAAAAGAGATTAAAATCTCGGCATTTATCAAACATTTTCGACGGAGGCAAATAATTTTAACTATTTTCTGATGCTTTTGCCTCATTCGCATTTAATATAATTATATTGCAAAGTATATTTCACTTATAAATATTGATTATAATCTACATTCATCTGTATTCTAACTACAAACATGATGTAATTTATATTTCCCTATCGATGATAATACAAGCATAATTAATCACAAGCATAATTAATTTTTAGAGTATATTTAAATTATAAACATGGATTATTACCTTCATGCATCTGTATTTTGGCAGCAAATATCATGTAATATTTATTTCCCAATAAAAGTCATACAAGCACAATTAGTCATATGTATAATTAATTTTTATTGTATATTTAAATAAAAAATGTTGATTATTACCTTCAGTTTTCTGTAACTAATTGTAAACTATTTCCTTAGTAAGATTATACGTGTTAAACTAACATCTGGTTATTTAGTAGACTTAACAAATATTGAAAAAGTAAGTTACTCACATGCGTAAGAGATTTTGAACTCAATCTCCATAAAAGGTTCTTACATGCATGATATCAATATTACTGCAAATCCGTGTTCTGAATAGCAAAATTACTTTAAATATTACAATGAAACTAATTTTATCTTCACTGAAGGAAAAGAAGATATATATCATGGAAATTTCTACACTTTTCTCATGATACCTCCTTTATACATTAATAATTTTTTGATTATCAATAATTTATACATTGTCAAAAAGTTTTCTTCACAAACGTTACCAATTACACAACATGGCTCTGAATTTTGACACTTTTTTCAAAGAGAGTGGTGAGAAAATTTCGATATGTTCCGGTATTTTAAATTCATAAAGAACTTGGTGTTAAAAATTTGAAAAGAGATGTTAGATTCATTTCAACATTTTTTTGAAAATATTTGTAACAACACAATTGCCACAAATTTTTATAAAAGATCAAATCAAGAATAAGATTTAAATTTTTAAAAATTCGAAGGATGGAAAAAGATTTAGAAATGGAAATATCTTCATTTACAGTAACTTCGTATATAATAGCATCAAAACATATTTTAGAAACTAATCTTAAAAAGTATTCTAATATATATGGTAAATATCTAAAAGATTAATATATATTTCGATAAAAACAAAAAATATATATGAAAATGAAGTGAATTAGAAAATTATAGATTTTTGACATAAATGAAACTAAATATAGATAGCACATCATAAAGAAAAAAATAGATATCCCTTACAATTTTTTCTTAATTCCTTTCATAACTGAAACTTTCGATTCAGCTCACAAATTCGATGTAAATTCACAAAAATAGAATCAAGAAAATAAAAACTTTGATCGCTATGAAAATATTTCACCTTGCAAACGCAAATAAAAATCAATTGTGACAAAAATATCTCTCGTTGCTTTATTGTTGTAAACAATTATAAATTGCAACAATAGAATTGAATAAGTGATAACTCACAACAATCATTTGCTATTACTATTAAAAATAGAATTGAGCATTGTTGCTTCTTTTTAATTATGTCATAATCTTTTTCACAAGATCATTAAGAAAAATTAAGTAATTTATATTTCTTAATGATGTAGCTGTTTCATAGTTCTGAGTTGTTTTTCACTTAATTTATGAAAAATTTCGAAGTAGTTGCATAAAATCTAAGAAATATTGATTACGTTGAATAGATTTACTTAATGACATGTTAAATTACATTGTTGCTATTTGGTTTTCCTCGTCATCCGGGTTCCAATCCCGATACGGACATTGTTTTTCTTCCTCTGTTCTATCTGTGATATGTATGAATGTGCCCTCCGGTAAAAAGGGGTTGTGCAAGCGAATGAGTGATGCGTCAGTGGCAAAAATAAACGTACTTTTAGCCCTAGTTAGCCCTACTAAAACAAGAGAAGTATCCTATTGACTTAAATCGCTGTCTTCGTAACAGCGGACTTGTCCAATGGCAAGTGCCATAAGAAACGACAGAAGGAAATTGTTTTTAGTTTGAAATTTCTTTGTTCCATATCTCTGACTCATTATATTTCGTACCAAGGAATTAAGCTCATTTCTCACAAATCTAATTTTTTAAAATATGATAGCAATAAATAAAACACGAAATATTTCTATTCCCATTTTTTGACACATTTTCAAATTATCAAAACTAAACAGAGAACTTTGTTAAATCGGTAATTTTGCTCCTCTATGAGTGGAAGGGCTTCTATTAAGGCCTTGTGATAAATTAAGAATATGCATTTTTCAAGTCAGATTCTCCAAATAATATTTCTCTTATTACAATGTTAAAATATTTTTTTTAAAAATTTTGCTATATTTTGTACATAAAAGTGATTCAATTATTTTTTTATGTTAAAAAAATATCAATTTTTATAAAAATTGAATATTAAAAAAAAACGATTTTGATATTTTTTTCTTATTTTTTTGTTAAAGGAACCGCTTTGGCTATGATGCGCCAAACTTATTAACATCAAATCATCAATATATTTTTATCAGTTTAGAAGAGGACAAGAGATGGAAGTCTAGTTCCAATAAATAAAATTATGAAATCATTGTGAGAAGAGAATGGTAATAAAATGTGTGGTAGAACGTAGATAGCATTGATAAAATAACTAAATGATATTCTTAAAAAAATCAATATTTTTACTTAGCGATTAATGTTTACATGAGGAGTTCTGTAAATCAGATCACGCAGATTATGCCGTCACATCTGAAAGAATATATGACGTATGAACATCAATTTATGCATGAAAGATTTAAATGAAATTAATCATAGCCAATATTTTGTCGAATGAACAAGTCTTTAAATAAGTCAAATTAATTAATAAATTTTATTGGATACGCTTTTCTTAACATTCCCTAGTATTTGACATAACTCTATAGGAAATCTGATACTTTTTTATTACAAATAATTTCCTGTAAGAGTAATAGCATCTAAATATGCCCAACCTTAACTATGCCTCAATACGTTTGGTGTCTCTTGTCGTAAAAGTTATTTATAGCTTCTCTCTAATAAATATAAACCTCTATATGATGAATATTAAGGTAAAAATATCTCGTAAGCCAAAAATTCATTAAATTTAATTAAAAAATGAGTGCAATTTATTATTAGGGTGAGGGGGAGGTTGTGAATATACTGAATTTTATCCTAGTTCCGTCATTTGTTTTGAAAGTTATTGAGCAATTTTTGGTAGCTAATGCTTTTCAATAAACTCGTTAGGGTTTGACAAGTGTCTCGTATTTTGCTGTTGGATTAAGACGATATTATACTACTTTTACGTTTGACGATTCTGATTATTAGGTATACAGCAAAAAGTAAAAAAAAGAGCTGCCTAGATTTAAGGGAATGGAACACATAGTAAAAAATACAGGAAATGTTTATGTATATAAATAAACAATTCTGAAATTATGGAAGACGGTGTAATATCAACAAATTAGCTCTAAATCGGTTTCTGTATAGTTTTTTTGGTTTTTCCACTTTTTTTTCAGTATATTTTGTGCAAAAAATCGATTAATCACTCACTTATTCTACTATCAGATAGGTTATGTGATCTACGTGATAAAGGTAAGTTTTATAAAGCAAGGAAAAGAATATGTGGGAGTTATAATGATATTTTGAAAATGACAATTGAAAGATTTGTCAAGCAAGCAGCTGAATTTATTATTAATATTGTTTTTCAAAATATCAGATATAGGTAGTATGAACTGAATAACTCCATGTTGATTGCAATGCCTTTGATCGTATTTGCTTGAGAACTTGTGGTCTTCGAAATGCTACCAGTGACGACTCTGCCATGCATTTTTGCATTATCATCCTTTCACTATCTGGCCTTTAACGCCTGTGCCGATATTTCGCGGAACGTCAGGACTAAACCAGGTCCATAGGGGTAACTATGTGTTTTTCCATATCTATGATGGAGAGTATTTCTAGATATATCGCACTGCAGACCAAAACACGAAATCGTATTATTACAAAATATCGGATTATATTAATACTATATATTTCCGATACTGGCAAGCATTGAGAATATCGAATAACAATGTTGGAAAATCGTATATTATCTTATACTAACAGGAAAGTTTAGGTATCATTTTTAATCCATTAAGGAGGAAGCTTTCATAACGCGACTAAGCAGCATTGAGAAGAGTAAGTTAAGATCGATTGTCCAAGTTCGTATGTTTTAGTTTGTTCATTGCTCGATTTACCGTAATGTCTAATATATTAATTTAATGTTCTGTTCTATGCTCAACGATCATGTACTGTATTAAATCCTATAACTATTGAGCTTCTTGGAATTCGGCTATAAACCATAAAAACTTTAATGTAAATTGAGTATATGTTTTTTTAAAATGCAACAATTAAATAAGTCGTATTTATTAGCAACTTATTCTATGAAGTACGTTTGAAATTAGTTGAGAAAAAAAGTTATTGACAATCAAAATAATCTTAAAGGATATTGACATTCAAAATAATCATAAAGAATAAAATAAATTAAGACTTTTCTATGGCAGAAATCCATTATCACAGCTTTAAATTTCGAAGATAAATCTATTATGCTGCTTTACGTTGATTACCACTCTCTCTCTCTCACACACACACGCACGCGCGCGCGCACACACACACACACACACACGCACGCACACACACACACACGAGATTGAGAGAGAGAGAGAAAGAGGAAGAGACAGAGAGATGCATTGCATGTTTTGATGTTTGTATAAGACAACAACGAACAATTATTTTAGAGCTTTCAATTCGAGTTCTACAAGAATAATCTGTTGAAAGGGAAAGCTAGATTTCATTAAGAATTGTTGTAATTCCTGTCGTAATGTATGCAAGTAAACAATGGGATTTTTTTTTTTACAAACCCAAAGATGCATTTGTTTTTAAATCTCGAACTAAATAATGCAGTTGCCAGACGCAAGAAAGAAAAATCCATGCGGAATAAACGAAGAATTTATTTTCGCTACACAAAAAGAAGTCGATGTTGGAGATATATTAGAATGTTAATTTATGGACTTTCTGTTGAATAGTAAAATGATTTTTGTTTAAAGAAATTTTTTTAAATTTGAAGCTGACAAAAGATATTTAATGAGAGGAAATCAAAAATTTCTGATGTCCCATAGAATAACGAAATATGCAGAGAGTTTTAAAAAAGAGAGCTTGCATAAAAATACATAGATTTCTCAAAGTTAAAATGTTCTAAAAATTAAGTTTGGAAATTTTCACAACAGCAACAAAACAATAAAACATTTCTGTGTAATATTGCATTAAAAAATGTTTTACGAAATCCACTATTTGGAATGCAACACACTACAAATTCCTCGATTGCTATATGTTTGATTTCGCGCTTTCAATGAAAGAAAGATTTATCGCCTTTAGTCGGGTTCATTCCCAGAAAAATTACAATCTATCTCTACTTTCATTTAAGACTTTCTGCAATAAATTATTCTAGGTTTTTTTGTGTAATTAATTTAGCTTAAGTGTTTTTTTTCATAAATGTCCTAAACGAATTATAATTTCTCGAAGTGATTTATGTAAATAGCTTATAAAAGGCATATATTTGTTTGTCTAGGATACATTTTTTGTGGTGATCTAATTCCTTGTTTAGGGACCGTATGCGCCATTAATTCGAAAAACCGTTTTTGCCATATCTTCTGATTTATCAGATTCGAGGAAAGGAGTTACCGTATCTTCCATTTTTCTCCATTTGGCCAAGATAGGGCTCAAAACGCTGCTGGATCTAAAACAGGCAATCTAAAATCGACAAGGCAATGACTTTCCACTGAAATAAATTAAAAATGTAACGCTAAATTTTCGCTTCACTCGTTATATTTTGTCTGTTATAAATTAAAGCAAACGTCTCATTAATTATATACCCCTTATATACATTATCAGAAAAACAGTACCCAATGAAAATAAAATAAATTTGATAAATACCATTGATCTCTACGGCACAAAATAAAATTGTGATTCACAGTTTCCTAATATTTAACATATTATTGTCAAGTAAAATAAAATTGTGTAATTCAATTATATAAAACTCAATCTAAAACTTCTATGTTCATAAAATATCAAATTTATATTCACATAATAAAATCTTTCTGTTTCTTTGTACACTATTTTAGCAGTAACAAAAAATCCCTAAAAATAAATTAAAAGAATATAAATAAAAAGTATTTCAAAGACTAATTTCACTTTTCCCTTACGAGACTTTTAAAAGTTCGATAAAATAAAAGGAATTAAAAAAATGCATACTCACATTTTTTCTCACTTCCAGAACTAAATGAGTCACATAAACTTTCACATCTTCATAAATATTAAATGTTTCCCCTCTAGCTATGTTTTATGTTGGCATATTATAAAATAGTTGCAAAATAGCCAGGAGTAAAGAATTGTCCGAAGTTGTTTATGTTTAATTCAAAATCTTGTTTAATCTTGAGAATAAACAGGGCTTTTTTGTTTTTCAACACAATGTAGAGATCAGAAATTAGATTAATGATTCTATTTAATGTTTCTCTGTGATATAGGTTATGTTTAAAGGCTCAAATGCAAAACTTGTCAGAAATTTATATATTTTTTCTTTCTGAATTTGTTTATTAATAGCAAACGATAGTTTGCTCCACAGCGTTTTGAAAATTTATTTTTGTTTTTTACTTATTTTTTGATTTCTTTTATTATTATTAGAAGCAAACGACAGTTAAATATTTGTGTTATGGAAGCACAGCTTATTTTTTTTAATAAATAAATTTCGAAAGGAACAAAGAAATTGCGATGCAAAGATTAAAATATTCACAGAATAAAAATGATCTTACAAAACCATTTAAAATTTATTTTTCAAAGCAGAGCTTAATGTATTCGTCTGTGATGTAAAAAAAAATTAATGGCATAGAAGATAATCATGCATTGAAATTGAAACTTTTTATTATTTCATATTATGAAAATGAAAAAAAAAATTGATACATATATTCCACGAAAGATCTTTTTGTCAAATGCTGTTGAATAATATTTAATAGAAACTTATTTCTAAAGGCGATATTTTCCAATCATGAGTTTGTGCATGCTTGCTGGTGTCAAATAAAAAAATTATTCCCATGAAATAAAGAAGGTTATGTTTAGATTGAGTTATTGGTTGGTATTAAAAAGTTATCTTTTTAAAATGATAATTCTGAAATGTTGATAATTCTGAAATGATTGTAAAACAAGTAAGCAATTTCATTAATATAAATTATAATTTTCGATATTTGCTATTGTGGAAAAGATGTTGCATGCAAAAGAGTTTTTAAGGACTTTATTAGAATATTTTTACTGATTTGTAATGAAAATTGTTAGACTCAAAAAAATAAAGCTATAAAAGAAAGTTAGAATAAAAAAAAAGAGTCCTTATTTTTTCGATGTTATGTCATTATTATTTCAGTTCTGCTTGAGCAAAATTAGTATAATTTAATTTTTACTATTGATCTATATTCGCTACTGATCACCTTAGTCGGCATTAAATAATTTAAATATAATTTCATGTCTATGATTATATATAAATATTTGAAGAAGTGTTATTTTAATAGTCCTGTGCGAGTTCTGTTTACTACATTAAAAAAACCTCTCTAATGAGGATAATCTTATAGTATCCACCAACATAGCGGTATTAAAAATTTGAATATCCAATTAATCTATCTTTTCAATTTCGTGGCAATTTTATTTAACAATTTTTTTTCTTGCAATTTAAAAATATATTAAACACCAATTCTTCTTTTGTTGTTGACAATGGATGAAAATAATGCTATTAGGTGTTTGAGAAAACAATAAAAAAAGTTGGATTTTCAGGACTAAAATGTATTCTATATTTTGATATTAGAAAAAAAAATAACTATTAAAATATTCCAAAAATTGAGCAAAAATTTTGCACACACACTTAAAAATATCTCTACTTATAAAAACGAATAATTTGTATACATTTATATGCAAGCCAGAATTATTTTTTGAAACTTAAATTAAAATAATAACTGAGTGGAAGTTAAGCAGTAATTTGGGCATTTATACGTGAAAATTATAAGAAATATTACCGGGAAAACAAATTTTTAAGCCATTTTAAAAATTTAAAAACTGTTTTCTTAATGATACCAATTTAAGCCTTTCAGACTTTTTCCTTAAGTTTGTAATTTTTTTAATTTTATTTTTAGTAGTGTATATAATTTTAATGGAATTAAAATCGCTTCGAATGTTTTATCAAATATTTTTAAGAAAATCCCTTCGTCTTCAAATGGATGTTTTTTTTTCATTGTTACAAGCTAATATAAAAAATATATGTGTAATTTGAGTGTGGAATAAATATGTGAAGTTACCTTACTACAGAAAGCAAATTACAATTAAAAAAGAAACTGTCTGGATATTATGCCTTTAAAGAGGCTGATGCCTAACGCGATATCATTGAGAGGATTAGCCGAGGCAATATTTAAGAACATATTTATAACTATTTTTAAAAAACACGACTCTATAAATTTAATTACAATTTGATGCCAAAAATGTTTTATTTTTACTTCAGATTTGATAGGTTATATTTTTCTTATGATTTCAATCCACTAACAAATTATTATTTTTTTCTGAAATTTGAAGTGACATCAACAAAAATATTCAAAGTTCTTTTTTTCCGTCAAATATCAGGTGTCCAGAAATAGTCAGAAAAGTAATTGACTTGTCCTTGTATAGAAAACTTAAGTGCTTGTAATGTGAAATTATTGCAAAGAGAAATCTCGTTTGTGTGGATTTTACGAGATAGTCTTCGTCTGGTTGATTTTGATGAATATTCTTTGCATAATTTTAACTAATTCAGTTTATAATAACATATCATTTTATCATAATAAATTGATTAACTTTTCCCCAGCGTGTTTTAAAGCATTAGAAAGATCCAGTTCAAGAGTTGCATTCATTTGTCATGTTTGTAGAACACACGTAGTGCAGGAATAAGCTATTGAACAGTTGCAAGTGTTCATTAACTAAATTTATCTAAAATTGTCAATGAAGGTTTTTCTATTTGTTGAAAAATCACAGTCAGCCTGAATTATATGAAGAGTATTCAATAAAAACTTTTGTTGTGGCTTCTGATCATGTCTTGAAGTCACAATTGCTCTTATTATTACTATATTTTTTTCTTTCGATGAGAATATCAAATACTGCATGAATACATCAGTTTATTGGGAAGTCCTAGTTCATACAATGAGAAACTGTTGTTATGTTGTTGTGATAAAATTTCGTATAATTTCAGTGTGGCATATCAGTTCATAATTAATACAGGTCATCTTATTTTGTCTGCATTGATGGTTTAACCAGAAAATACAACAGATAGGATATATGTCATTGCCTTAGTAGATGTAATGTTGACATATTTCTCTTCAAATCTCTTGCTATAACATTGATTTGCAAAGATTCATTAGAGGAATTTCCCTTATTTATCGATAAAGGTCATTATGTTCCCGAATACAATATATTTTGTGCACAAATTAAGCATAAATGTGAATTTTTTAGTTAATTGCTTCTGAATCTGAGATAGCTAGCTTAAATGTATGGTTAGAAAATGTCAATGACCACTTTGAAGTAAAATTTTCCAAAATCGAAAGAAATTTGCGATGTTAAATAGTTAAATAGTCATTCCATAATTTCTTAAAAAATACACTTGAAAAGAAAGTTTGTTTCTATGCATTTTTAAAAATATATATATGAAATGCAGAAAATTCATTATATAGACAAAAGAAGCTGAATCTGCTTTCGAGTCTCGTAAAAAATTATTTCCAACGCAATTGCATTGTCTTTTCTTGCACCAAATATTCGTTTTATGTTTCGAATGTTTTGCTGTTGGCACCGATTTCAGAAGCATGGTGCATTGACAAAAACATCATTTCTTTCGTACTGAAACATTGTTGGCCATTTTCGTTTGTAAAAACATTTTCGCTATTTGTCAGAAATTTGGATATGGCAATTGACATTGAATAGGAAACATGTCAACAGTTCTGCCCTCAACTTAGGAATCTTGAGTCTAATACCCCAGAGTGGAACTCGTATATGTTACATTTGTGTTAGCGATAATATTGCGAATGTTACTTTTTCAAGAATTCAAAAAATGAATTTTCAAAAATTTCTATAGATTTATTGGCTTAGCAGAGAATAAATGTTCAAATCAGTTGTAATCGTTGGTTAGTTCTGGAAGGGTTTTCTAACTCAGACCTATGTATTTGATTTATCTTGAATTCTTTTCTTGCAGTATTTCCACTGACAATATGTTAAAGCCTCTCCCATAAGAAAGGCCTTTTTATTGGCTGCATTTTGTCATCAAAGCAGCTCAGGAACTTGTTCCATTAGATTTATTTCGAAATGTATGAATAAAGTTTCTGCATTTTGGTTTAAACATGATATCAGGTGTCGGAGATAAAAAGTTATTGTGCACAAGATATTGCCAACTGGAGATAATATTTTATAATTTTTCAAGTTTTTTTCCTGTGCATATTTCGTTTTTGAGATCTTGAGTCCATTTCGAGGATTGTCATATTTTTCTGATCTGTGACGATCGGTATACTAAATTGTCTGAAATAAATCAAGTTCCTGATAAATCCTGCTGACTCTATTACACAGCTGTCTGTGACGACTCGGTGTAGTCGAAAAATCATTTTCTGATTGACGCAATGCCTTGCAAAGTAAGCTTTTATGTTTGCATTCGGAGTTTTCAAGTTTTTTCGGAGTTTCACAATAACCTCTTATGATCAATAACGCATCTGAGTAGTTGAAAGATTTCACATTTAGCTCAAAAGTCTTTTGATGATCCATTCCATTGACTGATCATATTTGTGTTAGAGCTATTCGGCAATGGATAAGCTTTGAAAAGGCTCCATCCATATCTTCTTCAGTTATGGCTTGAGAAGTAATGTGGAAACATCAGGAAGAATGCTTATACAGTTCAAGGTTGACGATTTCTAATTCATCCTTTATACATACGCTGAGTTTTCAGAATCGATCTTGAGAACAACCCATCTCAGCATTGTGTTCTTTTGCTGTGAAAGCAATCTAATTCGGATGTCGATGAAACGAATTTATGTTTCTCTTAAAGTTCTTTTGGGAGAGCGTCAGGCATTTAAATTGTAGGTTGATGGCAAGTATAAATTGATTGCTAGAAGCTATTTCATCTGGTAATATAGAAGTTATTTCATTACATGGCAGTTGTTTTTAAAATATTTGCTTCAATTTTTTTAAATAAAATACTTAGTTACAGAAGATTTTGGAGGGCGGCAATTTCATCTAATTTTTTTGATAAAAGAGAAAGATCTTGGTAAATATCCTTCAAGTGATGATATAGATCATAGGTCTCTGTATCAGAGGTCTGAAAGGAAAAGCAATGTCAAAATTAAAAAAAATTACTATAAGGTTTTCAGAAAATTGAAATCTAATCTGACAGCGTTATTTAAATTTCATACAATACTATTTCACCTTTTACTATTCCTTTTTTCAACTAAGACGAATTTATGTCAACAAATGATAAGAATTCTCATCGAGATCAATGGTAGCTGGAAACGAGTCCCGAAACATCATATTTTGAATTTATTTCTTATTTCGTTGCTCGCATTTCAATAAACTACGATTGCTCGACGAAAAAATAATCATCATTTTCAGAAAAAATGACATTAATAAAAAATATTTTAGGATCGCTTCTATTGACTCAAATCATTG
>JAPMOQ010049891.1:6972-18969 GCA_026543055.1 Argiope trifasciata
AAAATTCGTCAGCATGAGAAATTAAGAGAAAAAAATTTCTTACCTAGAAACAAAGAATAATGCATTAAGATTTTTTATAGATGTTTACTTAGAGGAATAGTAGTTGACTAGTTTACATAAGAGTTACCACTCTAAGCGTGGACTAATTTCTAATGTGTTATGCGTAGATACATACTTTCACTGGCTAAAATATTATAAAACAAGCAAAGAAATATATTTTATGATGTTTCAAATTAATAAATGTATTTCTAAAACATTTTCTGGTACAATTCGGTTTTAACGACGTTCAAAAAGAGCCAGAAGAATTATAAAAATATATCCAAGAGTATTATTATTTACTAGCCGCCTTTGGCGACCAGCTGGTTCACCATGAGTAAAGCGTTCTAAAATGTTCAATTAAATCACATATTTATTAGCCTTGAAGTAATTCCGGGCATTGATTGACCTGAAATTAATATTTTCTTTAAGATGATGGACGGAAAGTTCTAAAAGTACACCTTTGCCTAGTAATATTTTTTAATTTTATAATCAGTCAGTTTTAACCATCGGTTATGCTTCCAAAATATTAAAAAAAATTCGATGATGTTGCCAAAATATTAAATATGTTTTTTTAAAGAAAGCGAGAAAGGGGAAAAAAGTATTGAATTAATGATACAGATATTGCAAACGATTACATAAATATGCCATTAAGTCGGGATTTCAATGCATATTCTGTCTAAATTCAATCAGGTTTACCGTAAATAAAAAAGATTTATTGAGTTAATGATATAGATATTGCAAACGATTGTAGAAACCTTTGCTTTGCATTTATTTTTTAAAGAAAATATCCCATTTTATATTTCTTTTATTTTATCCAGTCACGTGTTAAAAGTATCATTTCTTTAGATTTGATTTACGATGATTGTTTTTTTTATTATTTCAACTTCCGTCATTGTTTTCTTTTATTTATTCAGTCACGTGCTCAAAAAAACATGGTCAAAATATTTCTTTAAAAATTCGTTAAAAATAGAGGCTTAAGGTATACATTAAAACACTGATACCATTAGAAAGCTAATTTTTTTATCTTAAAATTGATGTAAAAATCATGTTTGTGCGATAATATTTTCGAAAGTTATAGCGGAAAAACGTCGAAATTTCGCTTAAATTTTAATTAATTCAAATTCTAATTAAAAATTCGAAAAAAGGGCTCCGAGGTGCACATTCAGGACCTCCAAGGTATACATGTACCAAATTTGGTAGTTGTAGGTCCAACAGTCTGGCCTGTAGAGCGCCAACACAGACACACACGCACACACACACACACACACACATTGAGCTTTATTATAAGTATAGATTAAGATATAGATAGATTATGAAAAAGTTTGATTGGCTATATAGTTTTACTATAAAGTTTGACATTTAAAATCGCCAAATTAGCAAAAATTTTCCTTTGCGCTTTTTGTCTCAACAATTGTATTACAATTGACAAAATTTTTAATTACCTTAATTTTTATACAATCTGTTGAGCTTATATCAATTATAAGTAATTTATTATCAAATACTTTGACATTAACTTTTTAAACAGAGAAAATTCTATATTTCTGTCAACAAACCGATAATGTTTGGAAGTTTTGGATATTATAATTTTAGACGATTGTAATTACCACTTTTAAGAAGATCCATCGATGAAAGCTTGCCACTACCTTAAAATAAGTGTTGATTGGCTAAAAATTACGCAATTCTATTAAAATTTAGTAAAAAATTTTTAAAGAAAAAGGTATTTATTGGTTAAGGATGACCAAAAAGCGCCAAAAACACAAGGCCAATTTGGCGATTTCAAAAGTCAAACATTATAGCATGCAGATTCGAAAGGGATTCGATTTATATTTATGCACACATTTATTATGTATATATTTATGCACTTGAATATGTTCTCGCAATTTGGAGAAATTTTTTCTTAGCGCTTTTTGGTTGCCGTTAAAAACGATAAGTACCAAGAAAAAGATAATTGCTTTGACTGAATAATTAAGCAGTAATTCAAATTTATAAGATTAAAGCATCACTAATGAATATTTAAAAACATTAAAACACCTTGAATAGATTTAAATTTCCTTGTGTGCACTTCTAACATTGAGCTATAAATTTAGTATCTAACTTATTTGAGACAATCAAATTCATGTTATGAGCAATCATCTACTTTTATATTTTTTTTATTAATAGAATACATTTATGATGTTATAAACTATTACATGCCGATGTAGAAAGCCGATAAACAAGAAAGAAATGTGTCTTCATTTTTTTCGGTGACCTATCCGAATCGAGGATAAAAGAAAGGGTTACAAGAATTCAAGTCATTCTGCAAGAATTCGCTCGTCGATGGCGTTGTGACAACGGCAACGTGCATTATTATTTATCAGTGGAATGAAAATGCCGTTGATGCTCTTCGTGATTACCGGCGGTTAAAACAATTGCCTGGAGGACCGATGACCATTACTAACTTACGAACAATGGTTGACAGATTTGAAACAGAAGGAATTCTTGGTATGCAACCTGACCGAGGACGATTTCTGGCTGTGGGGCTACTTGAAAGTTTGAAAGGCGTTGTGTATCTAGGACATGCTCTTGACATTCCTACTTTTTTTTTGTCATGTCCGTGTTTTCACGGAAAGGGGTGCAGTAGCTTCTAAGGGTATAAACCCCTGAGCACCCAGAGGGCAGAAGTCTGATTTGTAGCTCACACACACGACACAACCCTTTTTAGGGGGTGGGCGAACTCATTCATCCATCTGCAAGTCAGAATTTAGATCCAAATCAGAGACCGACTCATCCCTGATATCAGTACCCCCAGAGGTATCGTTTTGTTATGGGAACTTGGAGGACTTTGCAGTCCCGACATATTTAACCTGCCCCAACTGCCATTAGCCAACACGGCGGTCTTTGGCTGAGACGAGGACAGAACCCGCGATCTTTCGGTTACGAGACGGACGCTCTACCAACCAGGCTACCGCGGCCTTGACATTCCTACTTTAAAAGAACAAATAACGTTATAAGTCAGACGAATAAATATCGCTATACTATGAGCCATCTTCGAAAACCTCTGTACCACATGCGGTTAATTGTTGGAACGTCAGGCAGATGGTCACTTTCAGTAAGGTTTGTAAATTGATATAATAAACGTTTTTCATTGCGTTGATATTTATTGTTTCCATTGGCAATTATATAAACTTTTTTTCTAACATTATACGCTTGCAGCGCCAGGATTTGTCCTATATGAGTTTTTGGGTACTAATTCCCTTTTTCTTGACAAATCGAAACCACATATTTTAATGTGCATGGTGGCCGAATATTGTTGTATTTCTTCCAGTACATAACAGAGGACTCTGAACACCTCTTGCTATTTCTTGATCACCCTGAATGTTTCATAGATCAAAAAATGAAAAATAATACACAATATTTCTTTAGCTCTGATTTTCATTTTAATTTCAGAATGGTGCATTTGGTGCATTGAAACTTTGAAAACCGTTCAAAATATCGAACATTTTTTATTGCAGCAAAATGTCTTTTGATCCTTTAGCTTTGAAACGGTAACAAGATATTGTCAATATTCGGAATATTTCTCGAGTTATAAGGATTTTTCTTGTGGTATTTTCACTAAAACTTCTATTTTCGGTTTTTTTAAAAACTCGTTTTATGAAGAATGATACTTTTCCATTATGTTGCTTCATTCAAACAATCATGACTAAACAAAAAATTAACCACAATTATTTATATATCCAAATAATCCATGTGAAACAGTGTATATTTTGTGCCTCAATCAAAGCTATATTTATAGAAATAAATTTTTAATAGCTATTTAAAAGTTAAAATTTCAGAAAAATCTTGATTTTTCTATTTATTGTTGATGAAAAAATTGTTAAAAAAACTATGTTTTTTAAAATTTTTATTGAGGCAGACAACATGAACACTAATATTAGGGATAATTTCCTACTAGAATTGTGTGTTTGTACTAATTAGAAATTAAGATATGCTAAAAAATATGCTAATTAGCTCAATAAATATTAATTAATAATTAGTGTAATATGATTTTTTTCAAATTGAAATGAGTTTAAACATATATTAATGACCTACTGTGAAATAAGTGGATTTTTAAAATTAAATTAAAAAAAATATCGTAGTACACCTTAAAAGCCCCGTTTCTTTGAATTCGAATAGGTCGAAAGGTTATATATAGGTTATATATCGAACATCACAGTTTCTTTATATCGAACACAAAGTTTCTTATATATGAGACAGACAACATGAACACTAGTATTAGGGATAATTTCCTACTAGAATTGTGTGTTTGTACAAATTAGAAATTAAGATAGGCTAAAAAATATGCTAATCAGCTCAATAAATATTAATTAATAATTAGTGTAATATGATTTTTTTCAAATTGAAATGAGTTTAAACATATATTAATGACCTACTGTGAAATAAATGGATTTTTAAAATTAAATTTAAAAAAAAATCTTCTAGGACACCTTAAAAGCCTCGTTTCTTCGAATTCGAATAGGTCGAAAGTTTCTTATATATCGAACATGATTTCTTCAAATTTATTTTTGTACAAACCACTATCTAAATCAGTGGTGGGGAAACTTTTTTTAAGACGGGCCATTTGTAATAACTAGACCATCGTAGCGGGCCAAAGAATAATGCTTAATCATTAAAAAATTTATGTGTTCTATAAACATATGCATATATTATTACATAAACTTATTATTTTAATAGTAAAAAAGCAAAAGGTAAGAAAATTATAAGCACAAAATATAAAATGAATTTAGTGTAGTTCTTGAAGTGAAATATTATCACTTTATTTTCTGGTGCAGTTTCGGGGATTAAACAAACAATTACTCGAGTCACAGCGGGTCGTTGCAGATGACTGACTAAGTCGCTAACTAACTGATCTTCGGGCGGCCTCGCTTGTATTTATACCTACCTGCAAGGATTGTTCGGGAATCGGAGTTTTGCGGTTCTTTCGGAAAAACAGAATGAATCGAAAATACGAGAGTGTCTGGAAGTTTCGAACGAAGAGGAGTCAGCTGTTTGGGCCGGATGGATTTGTCCAGAATACTATTGTGTTTTGAATATCGCCGCAGGTAGTTTTTATGCGGGTCGTCACATTACGAAGTAAGAATGCGTTCAAACATTCTCACGATGGCACTCTTAAACGGGCCGGATTAAACCTTTCCGCGGGCCGTAGTTTCCCCATCACTGATCTAAATGTATTTCGACGATCAAAGTTTTAAATTATTTCATATTCACAGTTAATCTCCAAAACACGATTACCCACCTCCCGAAACACACCAAAATAAATAAATAAACCCCACGATTAAGTGAACTTCACCCGTAATAAGTGTGTCGATCTATTTCGATAAGAGAGAGAGAGAAAAAAAGAAAAAAAAATGAAGGAAAAGAAAAGAAATTGCAGGTCTATCGAAGTGTCAAGATAGCAGAAGGAAACGGTCAACTCTCTCTGGCGGAAGAAGACGTAGAGCTGGCTGAGAGAGAGAGAAAGATCTCTACGATTGAATCGTTGAAGCAAACATTAGATCCGTCGAAGAAATGGCGAGAACCCTTTTCCCACTTTTATTCTTCTTTTAGGTGTTGTTTACTTTTACGAGATTCGAAAATTGATGACTGCTAATGTTCGTAATGATCCTATCAGACAGAAGATCATGGCTGTAGGTAATATTCCGTTTTAATTTTTGATGCTTTTGTGAATGGAGTGAAATGTTCTTTATACTAGATCTTCTTTCCAATTGTTAGTTGTTTGTTTCTGAGCGAGTTGAAGTAGCAGCAACTATAAACTCTATCAACTCAGTTTTTTTATATTGTTTATTCCTTAAAAGGTTTCTTTTTTTTTTTCTTTTTCTTTTGAGGATTTTGTTTTCATTTTATTTAGAAAGGTTTAGTGAAAATGTTTTCATTATTGTTCAAATTTTAACAATGTATTCTGGATTTTTTGTTAAAAGTTGCAAATTAATTAATAAATTACTGACATCTATACTTATAATAAAGCTCAATGTGTGTGTGTGTGTTGGCGCTCTACAGACCAGACCATTGGACCTACAGCTACCAAATTTGGTACATGTATACCTTGGAGGTCGGGAATGTGCACCTTGGAGTCTTTTTTTCGAATTTTTAATTAGAATTTGAATTAATTAAAATTTAAGCGAAATTTCAACGATTTTCCGCTATAACTTCCGAAAATATTATCGCACAAACATGATTTTTACATCAATTTAAAGATAAAAAAATTAGCTTTCTAATGGCATCAGAGTTTTAATGTATAACTTAAGCCTGTATTTTTAACGAATTTTTAAAGAAATATTTTAACCATGTTTTACAACAATATATTTCGGACAAAACAATAAAATTTAATCTGCACGAGCACGTCAAGGGGGAAAAATTAGGTTTTATCAGCGTGTTGCCATCCTATTGACGGAAGTTCAAACTAAATAACAACTATCATCGCAAATTAAATCTAAAGAAATGCAACTTTTAGCACGTGACTGGATAAAATAAGAGAAATATAATATGTGACATTTTCTAAAATAAATAATGAACGAGCAAAGGGAAAAAATAGCTTTTATTAGCTCTGTTGAAATCATACTGACAGAAGTTCAAATTAAAAAATAACTATGACTGCAAATTAAATCGAAAAAAAAGATGTAACATTCACCACGTGATTGGATGAAATTAAATAAATATTAAATGTTATGTTTTCTAAAAAAGAAATACAAGACAAAGGTTTCTATGATCGTTTGCAACATCTATATCATTAATTTAGTAAATCAGTGTTACGTGACTTTCGAAGTATATCTGGCAGAGAAATTATAAAGAGAGCAAGGCACATAAGTATTTAATTGAAAATTTTAGACCCCATTACTCTTGGCGAACCAGCTGGTCGCCAAAGGCGTCTAGTTAAAAATAAATCTATCCGAATATCAAGACAAACAAAGTTACGTATGCCTAGTGACAGATTTAGGTACATTGTAACTACAGTAATAACCTTTGAGAAATCCCTGTTACAATGCATCGATTTCATACACATTTTAACACATTTTTTCACTCAATTCCTACAATTAATTTACAATCTCCCTGCATTTATTTATTTATATGCCTTGTCCAAATTTTCAATCGTTAATAAAATAATTTTTTTTTTCATTCATCCAAGTTCAAATACATTTTTAAAAACTTGTAGAGGATGACGCTCAATGTTAATATGGTCTTTTGTTATCAAATATTAATTCATTGATTAAATTTAATTAATTTTTAATGCTTTAAATAGCATTTTAGCAGTTTGCAATGGAAATTGAAATCAAAAGGCAGTAGTAATAGTAGTGCAGGGATATCAGTATTTTTCACTTAACGGCGAAGAATGCGAGTTCAATTTTTTCGATGAGAAATTATAGAACACCATCACTTTATAAATAAGAAATGAGAAAAAAAAAAGAAAAAGAAAAAGAAAGCGAATATATAGCGACAAACAAAAATAATAGTCCAACACCATGTATAGAAAGGAAAATGGAAAATTGCAAGAGAATTCGCTTACTATTTTGACACTTAATATTGTGATTCTTTCATATGTATATGCATATTTATATTCATTGTAATTATTTGATAAAAAATAGCTAAAACAAAAATGTTTTTTTGTTGAACTAAATAAGAAATGACGTTTAATTTTTAAAAAATGCTATTCTTATTTCTTAAACATTATATCAAAAATTTATTTGATTTTAATTTCTTTATTTTAGTAACTTAGAAGTATGATTTTTAATGTTGGCATCAATAGTGAATGAAAAATAACAAGATGAAATTATAACCCTGCACAGAACAATGCTCGTCTAGATGTCGGATAATTCAGACAGTTACGATTTTAATACGGTTTTGAAATAGTTCTATATTAAAATGAATCATGGTCATAGAAAGCTGAAAAGATGCAAAAGTGCCAAAATAATGCTACTCAAATTTCTGTTTCAAGTTTTAACGGGATTTTGCTAAAGAAATCATATTGTGTTAAGCATAAGAGAGTGATTGAAATCTATGTTGAAATACTACTAATATCTCAGGCGTTTCTAAAATAGTTCTAACAAATTTTAGTGTTTTGTAGTAAGAGACTAAAATTCAAGTGAGACCTGTTATAAGGAATTTGAATGTCGACTGTTCAACATCTAAATTACCTGAAAAAGTAACAGCGGAAGAAAAATGATCACTTACTATATGCTAAATGTTATATCACTATTTTGAAAAATAGGCGTATTTCCAAATTAGGATTTTGCTTGCTTACTTTGACGGTATTTATGGTTAATTTTAAAGATTCAAACTAGAAAAAGCATTTTTCTATACCATTAAAACCTATATAGTTATTATTTTATTAATTATTCAATCCTCATTACACACACACATACTTTAAAATTTTACATCGTGAATTATAGAATATAACTTAAAAGTAGCACAATTAATGAACTTGTAGAAAAAACTTATACAATCTTTCTTTTAAGCTATTATTTCTACAAATTTTTAACTCTTTTGAACCAATAAATAGCAAAATTACAATTTATTTTTTCAATCATTGCTTTTTTTGTTTATTTGTGTGCGACTTTTATAACATGAACATTCTACATGATTTTTCCTCTTTGCGAACTCATATCAAGGCATCGAAAAGTGGTTTAAGTCAATCTTTATGTAATTTCATATCTTTGAGACTTTTCCTAATAAAATGAAATTTCGTACATGATCGTATTAGAGGATGGGACACATTTTGCTTAGTGGCAATGTTTTTGTACCGAATCCTTATAAAAATTTTAATTTTGTATTTTTTAATAAGCAACTTTGCAATTTACAGTATATTTAAAGAATAAAAGCCACAGGCAAGATTTTTGTGACACCCTGTATATATATTCGTTGCTGAGATTTTGGAGAATTTTCTTTAAACAGTAGGTATTGTCTCTATTTTGATTTGGTTAGCTCTTTACGGATGACTACATTTTAAAACATTGTTATCCGAGTAAACTACGATGAATTAGAAAAAGTTTTGAAAATACAGGAAATGAAAAATTATTTTGATATCTTGAATAATAAATAAAGTAAAACGAAAAAAAAAAAAAAATCGAAAACTGGACATACGTTTTTGATTCTATATTTGCACCCATTATTTATTATAAATATAATTTAATATAAAAAATAGGGCCAACATTAATTACCATATACGAGACTATCGAAGACTGGACAATAAAATAAAAAGGCTTGTTTTTGAAAATGAGACCCTGATATTTTCACACCTATTGATCTACATAATAACGTGGATGTTGTTCCTTTCTCTGACTAATGAACTTTTGTGATTTCGCCTTTGTTAACTCAGTATCTACTTCCACAGACATTAATTGATTCACTTCTCGAAATTGATGCACCATTTATAAGGGAATTCTTCATTTCCGATGATTCATTATTCTTCATCGGTCGGCTCCTTTTCTGATGAGGTTGCTTTCTTGGACGTAAGGATTCGAATGGATTGCCGATACTCACACACACACTTCAACAGGAAGTGAAATTTCAACGATTCTAACAAACGGGCAGTCATTAGACGGATAAAGGAACTGATCATCGCAAGGGAAACTGATTTCACTGAATTACCTGAATTAATTCACCGTTCAGGAAAACTATTTATTCACTTTTGATAAAACTTGCTAACTGCCACAGGAAGATTAGATCGATTTTAGAAGGCCGCATTCATTGTTTTCAGTTGTTTCGTCAATGATATAATCGATTCTTATAAAAGGTAGTGAATTTTGACTGTGGGTCTTTTGTTAGAAAACAGAAATGTTTCTAACAAATTGTCCGAAAATGCTGTTTGGAAAATTTGTTTTTAGGTGTACTTACTGTTTTGGCAAAATCTGACAATATGCTCTTCGTGTATTTGAGCTTTTTATTTGGTTGGGAATTCAAAAATGATAATTAAAACTGGTTTGTTTTCTTGCATTTACATGAACATCTGCATTAAATCTGCATTTGATGAAGGAATAGAGAATGGCATTCTGTGGATAACACTCGAAATCAGTTTGTTTTATTTTATTTTCGTTATCGTCGATTTAAATCAAATATGTTTTCATGAAGGAATAAATAATAGTGGATTAAGATGTTTTGCAGCCCTAGATAGTGTATTAATATACAGCATAATGTTTAACAAAGTGATTTCTGTCAACATCTTTTTTAAAAATTTAGTTATTTAAAATAATTTTTTTTATTTTATTAACTTTTTGAAAATATATTTGCTCTTATTTATTTATTACTAGCCGCCTTTGGCGACCAGCTGGTTCGCCATGAGTAATGGGTTCTAACATTTTCAATTAAATCACATATTCATTAGCCTTGAAGTAACTCCGGGCATTGATTGGCCTGAAATTTATATTTTCTTAAAGATGATGGACGGAAAGCTCTAAAAGAACACGTTTTCCTAATAATATTCTATAATTTTATAAATTAGTCAGTTTTAATGATTGATTTAGAAGACTGATTGATGTAGCAACTTTTATTTAAAATATTAATAAAAATATTTTGTAAAATATGGGTCACAGAGCAAAGTATGAAGAAATCTAAAAGTCATTATTTATCAATGCATTGTTTGACTCAAACTACATAAAATGTAATTATTTACTTCATTTAGATCAAATTAATAGTATTAAACAATATATATGCTTATTAATAATATTTTACAAATTGGCCATTGAAAAAAAATTTGAATGCATATCCTGTATAAATACAATTCTGTATAAATAAAGATAATTTATTCAATTAATGATTTAAATATTGCAAACGATCATAGAATCCTTTGCCTTGCATTTTTTAAAGAAAATATCACATTTTATATTTATTTTATTTTATCCAGTCACGTGCTAAAAGTTGCATTTCTTCCGATTTAATTTGCGATGATAGTTTTTTTAATTTTTTTAATTTGAACTTCCGTCAAAATGATGGCAACACGGTGATAAAACCTAATTTTTTCAATTTGACGTGATCTTGCAGATTTTATAGAAACCTTAGCTTTGCATTTATTTTTTTAGAAACTATCACATTTTATAATGAAAAAAAAATATTGAATAAATGATACAGATATTGCAAACGATAATAGAAATATGCCATTAAGTCGGGATTCCAATGCATATCATGTCTAAATTCGATCAGGTTTACCGTAAAGAAGATTTATTGAAGTAATTATTTAGATATTGCAAACGATCATACAATCCTTTGCTTTGCATTGATTTTTTTAGAAAATATCACATTTTATATTTCTTTTATTTTATCCAGTCACGTGTTAAAAGTTGCATTTCTTTTGATTTATTTTGCGATGATAGTTTTTTTTTATTATTTGAACTTCCGTTATTGTTTTCTTTTATTTTATCCAGTCACGTGCTCAAAAAAACATGGTTAAAATATTTCTTTAAAAATTCGTTAAAAATAGAAGCTTACGTTAAAAATTAACAAAACTGATATCGTTAGAAAGCTAATTTTTTTATCTTTAAATTGATATAAAAATCATGCTTGTGCAATTATATTTTCGGAAGTTATAACGGAAAAACGTCGAAATTTCTCTTAAATTTTAATTAATTCAAATTCTAATTAAAAATTCGAAAAAAGAGCTCCGAGGTGCACATTCCCGACCTCCAAGTTATACATGTACCAAATTTGGTAGCTGTAGGTCTAACGGTCTGGCCTGTAGAGCGCCAACACGCACACACAGACACACGCACACACAGACACACGCACACACACACACATTGAGCTTTATTATAAGTATAGATATAGAAGATATAGATATAGATGACTCCAGACTGTCAATATTCTCCTTACTACTCAATTCCACTGAATCTGAAATTCGATATTTTCAAATATTCCAATGATTGATTGAAACATAGCGAGACATGCAGGAAAGTGACCAATTATACATGATAATATATATATATATATATATATATA
>JAPMOQ010049901.1:0-23713 GCA_026543055.1 Argiope trifasciata
AAAAAAAATTACTTTGTTTACTTTATTTTAAATGCTGAATTTTTCATCAAAATATTAGAATATGCAAGAAATCTGTATTCATTATTCTAGTGCTTATAAATTAACATTATATTGCAATGTTTGGAATTTGATATTTTTGATGAATATGTTTCATCATATACAACTCATTAAGAAATGTTCAGATGGTTTCAAAATCATTATTTCATAGCCATGCCATTTAAAAATATAAAAAAGCACTTACAATATAAACTAATGTGAAACAAAATAATTTAATAAATTTGTGAAATTCTCAAAGTTTCTTTAATACATAATGTTTGCCTTTTGGATAAACATTTGTAGAGATCAATTTTATAGCAGAATTCAGTCTTCATTACGGTTGCATATAGTTGGGTTTAACTACAATTATTGTGATATGGTGGAAAAAATAATTTTATTTTCCTTTAAACTTAAGAAATTAAACAATTGGTTTTACTACGAGTTTCATCTAGGAGAGTGCGCTAGCATTCTGAAGAAGAAGCAGATAACAAATTTTTAAAAATATCGCCAGTGGCAATACCCGGAGGATAAGAAATACACCAGTTACGTCACACACAGCCTTGATGCAATCTGTAGTTTACAGATTCTTATTGATCTATGATTGATAATAACAATTCACTACAATTCAATTTCACTTGTAATCAAATGTAATAATGCATAACTAAAATTTTCGGTTAATTAATTTTGAATAATTTACTAATTATCTAATAGAAATTGAATATATTTACATTTATGTGTTAACGTGCTTTTAAGTAAAGTTTTATTAGATAAATTCATAATATCTATTTCAATTTTATTTTGAAAATACATGTTCTCAAATATTTTTTACATGTTTGATTGTGGTTTGTAAAAATTAAAGAACTAATGACTGGACTTTAAAGTTCTTGAATTATAAATCAAAACTAATAACACTTGCTTGGGGTATTATATTCACGTAATACTGCAAGAAAAGTTTTATAATATTTTTTTATAAATACTTATATAGTGTTGTTTATAAAAAATGTAATGATGGCCTGTTTTCACACCTCACAAACGGAAGGACATTCAACCCCGACAGGTGTAATGTAATCCTGACCTGATTCTTTGGTGCAATCAAGTCTTGAACCTGGACTCCTAAGTGCCATGAAACGAGCCAAATTGTTTTATGTTCTTGAGAAATTGATTAATTTTATCAAAATTAATCTGGTTTTTAAATGTATGCATTACAAATTTAAAGTTACAGCAGTTTCCAGTGTTCGAGCATGAATCATTTCTAATAGAATTATAAAATTCTATATTATTTGGAATGATCAAAGATCTTACTCAGAACATCTAGTTAATCTTATCTTTAACCAATTTTCGACAGTTGGTAAAAGATAAAAAATTTCTAGATATTTAAAATTTTAAATTATTCAAAAAATTAATTTTATATCATTTTAAAATTAATAATCCTTTATCAAAACCCTATCATAATTGCATATGGATTTATTGTAAGATTAGAAGAAATTGCTTTTCTAAAAACCTTATTAAGACATGCCCAAGCTTATTATTTTTCCGGGCTTAATCCTACTTTTCCAAAATAAATATAAATTTTTGATAAAATGTGATAGATTCAATGTAAATCAAAATATAACTCAACAGGTAAATACGCTGTTATATATACCGAGATTTACTTCAAGGGCTAAACTCGAATACCAAAATAAAATCTTACATCTGAGTTGGTTTCAAACGAAAGTTTATTTCAGACACTGGTATACATGATTGGATTATTCCCCCAGAAACATATAGCATCAACGCACGAGTCAGAATGAAACAATGCCAAACTAAGCCTATGTTACCGAAGATGTTTCTATCCTTATGAAATGGCACTAAAATGCAAGAATGAATCATATTGAATCCTTATATGATTATTAACAGAATGAAAATATCGTTACTAAAATTGCTATTGAAATGAAGAAAGTAGACATGCATTTTCAGAAGTCACGACATGAGGGAAATAGACAGGTTATTTGGTCATAGTTTCTATTCGTTCATAATTGTTGTGTGTTTTTGTTAAATACCATTCAAAGCTCTGCAATAATCATCCGACCTTTCCTAAAATTAGTAAATTTTCTGCTCAATTATTATTTGGCCATTCCTTTTAAAAAACGTTTCCCATGTCTTAGTGGGAGAGACGCAATATATTTTCCCATCTACCATTCCAGGAAGTATATATCATCTCCAAATATACGAAAGCTGAAAGGTAGAGAATAGACAATGACGGTGGTAGTGGTTAGTTTAGCATCCTATAAGGTTAAAACGTTTAGATATACACTGAAGTGACAAAAGTCATGGGATGACTGTTAATATCATGTCGGTCCTCCTTTTGTCCGGCGAAGTGCAACAACTCGACGCGTCATGGAGTCCACAAGTCGTTGGAAATCCTCTGCAGGAATATTGAGCCATGCTGTCTGTCTAGACGTGCATAATTGTGAAAGTGTGGATGGTGCAGGAGTTTAAGCACAAATGGACCTTTCGATGATGTCCCATAAATGCTCGATGGGATTCATATCGGGAGCTCTAGGTGGTCAGATCATGCGCTGGAATTGTTTGGAATGTTCTTCAAACCAATCGCGAACAGTTCTGGCCCGGTGACATGGCGCATTGTCATCCATAAAAATTCCATCGTTGTGTGGGTACGTGAAGTCCATGAATGGCTGCAAGTGAACTGCAAGCAGCTGAACATAACCATTTCCAGCCAATGATCGGTTCAGTTGCACCAGAGGACCGAGTCCATGCCATGTAAAAACAGCCTACACCATTATGCAGCCACCAAAAGCTTGAACAGTGCCTTGCTGACAGTTTGGGTCCATGGCTTCGTGGGGTCTGCGCCACACTCGAACTCTACCATCAGCTCGTAACAACTGAAATCGTGACTCATCTGACCACGTCACGGTTTTCCACTGGTCTAGGAACCAGTCGATATGCTCACGAGCCCAGGAGAGTCGCTGCAGGCGATGTCGTGCTGTCAGTAAAGGCACTCGAGTCGGTCTTCTGCTGTCATAGCCCAAGGAAGACAAATTTCGCCGCACAGTCCTATCGGACACGTCCCTCGTACGTCCCACATTGATTCCTGCAGTTATTTGACGAAGTGTTGCGTGTCTATTAACATTGACCATTCTACACAGACGTCGGCTGTCTCGGTCGTTAAGTGCAGGTGGTCGCCCACTGCGCTGCCCATGATGGGATGGGATGCCTGAAATTTCATACTCTCGGCACACTCTTGATACTGTGGATCTCGGAATGTTGAATTCACTAACGATATCCGCAATGGAATGACCCATGCGACTAGCCCCAACTAACATTCCACGTTCAAAGTCTGTTAATTCTCGTCGTGCCGCCATAAATCACGAAAAACCTGTTCACATGAATAACTTGAACACAAATGAAAGCTCTGGAAAACGAACTGCGCATTTATACTTTTTTGCTGCGATACTACTGCCATCTGTATATTTGCATATTGCTATCCCATGACTTTTGTCACTTCAGTGTATATGAAGACTCAAAGATAGAGAGCAGACAGTGATGCAGAAGGGTGAAAGGTTAGAATCTTATAAAGATAAAGCGTCTAGAAATACATAAAATATAGAATACTAGCCTCGAATGCTGAAATAAAATCTTCCATCTGAGTTGATTTCAAACGAAAGTTTATTTCAGACACTGGTATACATGATTGGATTATTCCCCAAGAAACATATAGCATCAACGCACGAGCCAGAATGAATCGACGTCAAATTAAGCCTATGTCGTGGAAAATGTTTCTAGCAGTTATAAAATGGCACCAAAATGCCAGAATGAATCATGCTCAACCGTTATATGATTTTTAACAGAATGAAAAGATCGTTACTATAATCGCTGTTGAAATGAGGGAAGTTAGACATATTCTGAAGCATTTGATTTAGAGAAGTTAACCAAATGATTGAACCTTTACGCAGAAATATAATTGCATGAAGTGTGGATAGAAATAAAATATTTATTTGTATATTAAAATCAGCATGTTAATGACCGAGAAATAGCAAATGCAATAAATTATGGTTTATATACTTCTAATTTATACACCATTTCAGAATAGTTTCTATTCGTTCATAATTGTTGTAATGATAAGTCTTTATTAATACTATTCAAAGCTTTTCAATAATCATTCGGTCTCTGCTTAAATTTATAAATTTTCTGCTCAAGTAATTTTTTTCCATTTCTTTTAAAAACGTTTCCTACATCTTAGTGGAAGAGATATTTTTTTTCTATCTACCCTTCCAGGAATTATATACCATCTGCCAATATACGAAAGCTGGAAGGTAGAGAAGGGACAATGATGGTTGTGGTTTTGGCTAGTTTAGCATCCCATAATGATAAAACGTCCAGAAATATATGAAGACTGGAAAGTAGAGAATATACCGTGATAGAGAGGGGGAAAGGTATGAAGCTTATAATTATAAAATGTCTAGAAATATATGAAAGACTGCAAAGTAAAGAATAGACAGTGATGGAGAGGGGCATGATTTAGTATCTTATAACCTAATTAATCTGTTTGATAATTTTGAATAATAATAAATTTGATACTGAAGTACCAACATTTTTATTCAATCTTGTTCTTTTTCATTCTTGAAATTATAAAATACTTCGCAATTATAAAAAAAATTGAAAAATACCTCAGCCTACATAGATAGAAAATTTGCAAGAAATCTGTTATTCCAATATAAATATTGTTTATGATAAAGAAAAAAAATACCAAGAGGACTGCTTTTATGTGCGTGAAAGTCTAGCTTCGAAAAAATTGCGATAACAAAAAAATTAAAAGTTTTTTTGATATTTGAGACATATGTATGTAATTTCGACTGACGATGTTTGGAATGCGATATACATAGAATGTATGAATCCAGTTAAAGATATAAGAATAAGTAATACGAAAATAAAACTAATGCCCATATGCGCTATATATGGATAAAAAAACATTTCATTATATACAGATATAATAATAAGAGGAGATACTACATTATATCATACTCCAAGTACTGAAATAAAGATTTAAATAGGCAAAAGTTAAATATGCCATGTTTGTGAGACAAAATCCATTATGATAATCGGGTATAGATAAATACATCTAAAATACATTATAATAGAAACAATATCCAATAACAGAACACTATATCTTCAAATGTCATACATATTCCCAATCATTTGCAACGTAAGAGACAATTCCATGATATTTCAATAATACTCTCATCAAATACCAGAACTCGAGAATTGATTACAAATCTTCCTAATAAATGGCTCGGCTACTATCAGTGTTTGGACTGCTAAGACAAGGCAATTACTGTCACTCTTACAACACAGCAAGAGGTAGGAAGCGTAGCTGACGGTCAGCATCCAGGATCACGGTGCTTAATTCGTTGCAGTAATTCGCTTTGTCAGCTGGCGCATTATCATGCATTTCTGCTTATTCAATTTCTGCGTTTGATATCTTAACCAGTTTAAACCTGAACTTTTCGGAGGATTAATGGGAAGAGTGTGAACCGTACTCGTTACTTTGCTTAACTGATTAGTAATACTGGAATTAACTAGCAAAAGGTGGTGAAATCTCACGAAATAAAAGGATTTGGAGTGGATGTCCAAAATTGGATTTGATAAAATATATTGTCTTATTAAAACAAACAATTAATTAACAAAACAATTATTCCTAAGAATGCCGGTGTCCTGGTATAGGGTTAGTGTCTTCCCCGCTTTCTGGGCGTTCCGGGTTCAAGTTCCGGTTCGGGCGTGGTTGTTATTCTATTTTTTATCTGTAAGTGGTGTGAATGTGTCACCCTGTAAAAAGGGGTTGTGGAATGGAATGGGAAGCATGAGGTAGCTAAGTCGCATCTTTAGCCTTAGTTAGTGCTACTGAAAAAATAAGAAACGCTAATTTGGGCTTAAATCGCTGACAGCTTCCTGTCAGCTGTCTTGTTTAAATGCCATAAAAAACAACGACATTTTTAAGAATAATATATAATCGGATATGAATAAAGCTATAAGAATTCTTTAAGGGCTTATTATATTTCAGAATGTGAGGGTCTTATAGTACTGAAAATTTTAATTTCCGCAAAGCAACTTTGGATATTCATTTAAAGATAAAAAAGAAACTACAAGATTCATTTAATTTCTATTCATTAGAACGGAACTTTGAAGACGAGATGAGGATAATATAGCATTTTCTGACAGATCAAGAAGGTTCAGTTGTTTCTTAAAATACCGATGACTGTCAAATCGTATTCTAGTTTGTTAACAATATTTTGAAAAAAAAAATTCTGCTAATTCCTCGGAAAAGAATCTATCGTTAATTTTCAAACTCTCAAACAAACAAAATTCTTCGGGATAAATGAAGTAAGTTAGAACTTGAGAAATGAAGTAAAAGTAAATTGCGTGAGTTTGAAATTATATTTCTGAAGAAGTATAACGTTTCATCAATTTGATACATTTTTGTGAAATGGTATTGAACTTTCAATTCACTTAAAAATAAATTTCTAGCAAAAATTCAATAAATAATTTCTTTCAATACATTTTCTATATTCACTTTTTCAGTAAGATTTTCAAATATTAAAATTTTCTTCTAAAATTGGAGTACCTAATATCATTTATTGTCTTATTCATTTAAATTATTTACTTATTCTTTAGTTTTATTTATTTACTTAAATTGTTTATTTCAAGAATGAATACTTTCATTCTTGAAATGACGAAACGCAATCATACTTTCGTCGCAATTTTTTAAAATAATTTTGTGTATATGATTATTCATTCATAAAAAGGAAAGAAAAAGATCTTGTAAGAAATATTTTAGTTTTCATTTCACTAAAAATGAGTGGCATCAATCATAACAATTTTATTTTGTTTCATATATGTGCGATTCACTTCGAATGATATGTGCCATTCCAAAATTCACTTTTTGCCTTTGTCAACTTTACTGCTTAACTTTTGTCAACTTTACTGCTTAACTTTTGACAACTTTACTGCTTAACTTTTGTCAACTTTACTGCTTAACTTTTGACAACTTTACTGCTTAACTTTTGTCAACTTTACTGATTACCTTTTGTCAAATTTAAAATTTCACCCAGCAAGCAATAAGTTAGCAAAGTTTCATCGTAATTGGTTGAACGGTAAGAAAGTGCTTTAGATATGTAAAAATGAAAACTAGTTTTTTTTTAATATTGATATGGTAATTGTACTGTTTCTATAACATACGAGCGATAAACTGGCAAGGTTTGATTGCAATCAGTTGAACAGCACCGTAGCGAGTAAGATAAGAACTAAATATTCATCGCAATCGATTGAACAATACGGAATCGCATAAGGTAAGTAAAAACAAAAATCCATTTTTATTTATTAGATATGATAACTGTACTTCTTCTAAAATATTCGAGCAGATGTAAGTGATAATTTGGCAAAGATTCATCGCAATCTGTTGAATAGAACGACATCGCATAAGATGCGAATAAAGTTTCATTGTAACCGGGTGAATAATATGGAAAACATATGAAAAATAAACATGCCTTTTTACTTATTATACACTAGCCGCCTTTGGCGACCAGTTGGTTCGCCATGAGTAATGCGTTCTAAAATTTTCAATTAAATCACATATTCATTAGCCAAAATTTAAGAAATAGTTAAAGTTAAAAGATTCAGTTATTAGTAGTTAAAGAGTCGGTAACTTTATTCGGAAAAACTTTTTGAGTTTAATGCTCTAATAATTTATCGATTATGCTTCCAAAATATTAAAAAGGTTTTTTTCGGGGATATTGTCAAAATGTTAAATATGTTTTTTAAAGAAAGCGAAAAAGGGAAAAAATTATTGAATTAATGATACAGATATTATAAACGATTATAGAAATATGCCATTAAGTCGGGATTTCAATGCATATCCTGTCTCAATTCAACCAGGTTTACTGTAAATAAAGAAGATTTGTTGAATAAATGATTTAGATATTGCAAACGATCATAGAATCATTTGCCTTGCATTTATTTTTTAGAAGATATCACATTTCATATTTATGTTATTTTATCCAGTCCGTGCTGAAAGTATCATTTCTTTAGACTTGATTTACGATGATAGTTTTTTTATTATTATTTGAACTTCCGTCATTGTTTTATTTTCTTTTATCCGGTCACGTGATCAAAAAAACATAGTTAAAATATTTCTTTAAAAATTCGTTAAAAATAGAGGCTTAAGTTATACATTAAAACACTGATACCATTAGAAAGCTAATTTTTTTATCTTTAAATTGATGTAAAATTCATGTTTTTGCGATAATATTTTCGGAAGTTATAGCGGAAAAACGTCGAAATTTCGCTTAAATTTTATTTAATTCAAATTCTAATTAAAAATTCGAAAAAAGGGCTCCGAGGTGCACATTCCCGATCTCCAAGGTATACATGTACTAAATTTGGTAGCTGTAGGTCAAATGGTCTGGCCTGTAGAGCGCCAACACACACACGCACACACACACACACACGCGCACACACACACACACACACACATTGAGCTTTATTATAAGTATAGATGAGAATTGCAGCGATATTTTTCATTTTTCAGAAAATTAAAATACAAGTACTTTGTTAAATTTAGAAATCTATTATTGTACTTGTCTAACAGAAAAATGATAAATAAACTATATTTATTTGATTTTGGGGAATATGGACATCACTTATTTTCATATTGATACATTGAAGAAAGTATTAATAAATATAAAGATGTTTCGATAGCTCCTTATGATTGAAAAATGCTTTTAGTAATATAATATGTTTCTTTTATAAATTGTTTTAAGGGTACAATATTTCCTTTGCTTAAAGAAATGGAAACAATTTTTTTTTCATTTTCAATTAAATCCAAATTAACTTACAGACAAACATTTAACAGACGAATAAATTTTAAAAAAAGGACATTCCATTTTGCAATTAAAGACCTTCTGTATTATGATATGATGATTTAAAACCGGAACAGATAATTTCTGCAAAAGTAAAATATCTTTAAAACAAAATATATCTGTATATTTCATAGAAATGTTTCAATAGTACTGTAACATCTTCAAAATAATTATATTCAGCTACCAAAATTTCTTTTACGAAACTTTCTAAACAATTTAAACACTCTTAACAGTTTCAAAAATTTATTTCTCTTTCTGCAAAAGAATACACAAAAAGTACAATTTCGAATAAATCGTATATTTAATATTTACAATGGTGAAAGAAATTCTATGAATTGAACTGAATAACTTCCAAAATCTAGTTTTCTTTCTTCACAAGAAAAGCACAAACAAATATAATTTCTAGTAAATTGGTTATTTAAAATTTAAAGGATTTGAAAAAAAAATTGTCAATTCACAACTAAAATCTAGTACGTTACAAAGTTTACGAAATACTTTTGAATTATTCTCTTTCCTACTTCCTTTCTAACGCTATCTCAAACTACATTCAGAGTATACCATTGGAGATAAATATAGCAATCGAAAATGCCCTGCTACCTGATAGAAGCCTCAATAAATATCCCCCCAGAAAGATTTCTCGCTCCCGTTAAATTAGATTTACTTCCAATTCCAATTTTTAAAAGTTTATTCCCCTTTTCCAAAAAGGTATCTCAGCCCAATCCCCACTCCCGCAACTTTACAAAAGAGATAGAAAGAGGGGGAGGGGTATCTTCAGCAGCTCTTTCTATGTTTTATGTCCTGGCATCAAATATCCGCAAGGACATATCCCTTCTGAATGTGCTCTGCATTTCCGTAATTCCAAAACATCTGTCTTTTAGCCTAAAGCAACTCAGTTTCAAATTCTCCATCACCCCTATACGCCTCTACCCTCTTAGTAAAAAAGAGAATCGTTCGGTAGAGTGAAGCTTTTCAAAGGATAACCTCCCCGCCATTTTCATTCACCCCCGTTTTACAATTCGAACCTTGAATTTCATGAAAAGAACCTCTTTTTCCAGTAAAATGCGTCCTTTTGCATTTAATTCCGAAATCTCGGCTCTGAATTTCCTTTTCAACCACAAGCCGTTGGTGAAAGATCTTGAACATGTTTTCCACTCCGCTTGAGACCATTTAATTCAAAAATTGAAGAAGAAAAAATTGGTAGTGATTTATAATTGATTTCATACATTAAAATAGAATTCTTTAATTTAGTATTTAAATCTGTGATTGGTAGATCTAGGAGTTTTTAGCGATCAGATTCAATAAATGCTTTGTTTTATTTGATGACATAAAATATGGCTTGATCCTTATTGACCAGAATAAACTCATTCTTAAGACAATAAAATATGAATAAATAAACACCTTGAATTGGTTTCATGCAGAAATCTGTATTTCATATTAAAAATTTGAAACTTTAAATTATATTTATATTATATATGTATTTTATATTATTATAAAGTGATATAATGTAGTGACTGTACAATAATATCCATCTTAGAAAGTCCTAAAATTTAAATTTATTCTGATATACATCAGTAGTATTATGTATTGAATATTAATATGTATAAAAATTTATAGTATTATGTATTGAATTTTAAATTATTTCAGAATGGTAATGTTTTTAACTATTTCTCCGTGTTGTTTTGAGGTGGGAGCGCATTATGTTATTTATTCCTAAAGGGAAAAGATAATTTCATATAAAATTGAAAATATTTATCACCCATGAAGTTGTCTTATTTATTTAGCATTTCCATGTTGTTGTTTTTTCCTATAAAACTTAAAAACTATCTAATCAATGAGGAAATAAACATTAATAAGAAATAAATCTTACCTTATTTCACATATATAATACAAATTATAAATCTCAATATCAGGATTTTTTTTGTATTTTTAAAGCTTATTCTGAATAGTATATTTTTTTCAATATCTTATTTTCAAAAACATTTTATTACCGATAATTCAGAAACAATTAAAAAAAATTTCCGAAACTAGGCATTCAAAAATACGTTAAACCAATCCAACCTATTAAGCCAATAAGAATTTAAAGAAAAACATTCAATTATATTTGGTTAATAAGATATAGCAAGTAAATGATATATGGATCATGCTGAGCCTCTACAATGATTTTGAGTTTCTATTCTAAACTTTATCGAGTTCAATGTTTGACAATATTATTTACGACAACATAATATCTGCCATATAGAATACTTCCATACCTGTTATGTATACGAAGTAATATTTCCTATTTTAGTAATATAGCCAATGGTTGATCCAATTCTTAGTGGAATATATCAAGATTCCTAACAAAATTGACATTGAAAGGTACACAAATATACACATAGATACAGACAAATGTGAGGACATCTCGTTAGTTTCAAAATACTGTACGATAGAAGGTCAAATAAGGGCTTACACTCGAGGGAAATTAGAGAAACTATGGTTGCAAAAATTCCTCGATCTTTCTTCGGGAAAGATTTCAAACAAATACATTTCAGTAAAGTACTTTAAAACTTTAGATTTTATTCTTCTATCAAAGAGCAGAGAACCCACTTTTTGTACAAATATAGAAAACTATACATATATATGGTGGCATATATTTTACACAGGGCGAATATTCCATTGGGTTACTATTAGCGTATTTATTTTTACGTCATTACCTACAATTGATAAAATTCTCTGTTTTGATAAATCATAAAATGTTGTTTTCATATTAGTCATTTGAAATATCTACAAAACTTATTTGCTTGCCACTTAATGACACAAATCTAAATATATAAATTTTGTATGGTATAACAAAATATGTATGTAATAAAATAATAGTGGGTTTCTAGAATAATTTAAAAAACTATAATGGAAGTCCATCTTATACTCCAAACTTTATTTTCTTCAAACTTTATGCCAAAATTTATTTGATTGTTCATTTCAGTTTATGATAGGAAACGATGCTAAAACTCCTTGTTTACTATCTGTAAATTAACTTTCTTAACTGAATAAAATTTCACTTATAATTTAAATTCATTTATAACTTATCACTAACTTGTAAATAATATCGTGACGAACTTGTAATTTTGCTTCTCTGCACAAACGATGTCATTCTAAGAAAGACTGATTTACTATCATCTGTATTGGATGCTGCAGGATGACGTATTAGTTATCCCAATGTTTGGCGACAAAATGGATAATACACGAAAAAACTAGAATTATCTCGATCTGTCCAATAAGAATAGATATATACTCCCAGATATGCCCTGATTAGTCAAGAAGCTTATAGCTCCTCCTCTCGGGAACTCTAAAAGGCTAGCGCTTTCACGCTGCAAAATGTAATTGTCATGTATAGCCACTCACTTACTTGTAGAAAAGTGTTGTCTATCTCTCTGAGTATGTAAAATCGCTTTTCTCAGTATATACAGCTATAAAGGCAATGTGAAAAGGCTAAATATTTTAAAATAAAACAAAATCATCCAAATTATTAGAGCCGAGATAAAAACAAAGAAATTTGCATACATACAACTATAGCTCGCTTAATGCTCTATGATTTAAATGTTTAAGATTATAGAACTTTAATAACATTTCATTTTAAGAGAATAATTATCCTTAATTTTATATTTAACATTTAGTTATTTGACCTCTTATATGATTATACAAGTTATTTCAGATTTGTATATATTACAGTTAATTATTATGCAGACAAAACTCCGATGAAGCAAAATTTGTCAGTACGATGCAAAGAGACAAATATTTGACTTCTTTTCATTCGCCCGAGATAACTCGGGATAGTAAACTAATACTAAAACTATACATTTTTACAACCATAAAAAGCTAAAAATTCAACGTAAAACCTACATTTTGTTTTGTTCCGTACTCTTGTGTTTAGTAACAAAATTTTAAAAAATGAGATGATATTTTGAAATTTTATATATGATGATATTTGCAAGCGATTTAACTGTAAAACACACATTGTGACAGAACAATTTTATTTAATATCTAACTTCACTTGCTGATTTGAAAAAGCAAATTTTGAAAACGAATTTTTAAAAGATTTGTATGTATTTAAGAAACAGTGACATCTTTTCAATAAAGAATGCCAAATGTGAAAAGACATTTTATTTCAAAAGTCCAAGTTTAGAAAACAAAAATTTAAATAACAAAAACTAGAATAATGAACAAAATTATTTAAATAAAATGAATATTTTCAAATTCCAAGGAAAAATTAAATTCTACAACTGTAACTCTTTTTCCAAAAAGATTTTAACATAATTCTCAGACAATAAATAATTCATCACTTCATTTTAAATTTTCACCAAACTGTTACAAATTTTGATCACTATTTCATAATATCTTCTTACATTCAAAGACTCGAAAAACATTTAAATTGCATTTCCGAAAATAATAATATGTACAATTCAATTCATAATTTTACTAGCTAGAATGGAAATATTCAAATGCAGGGAAATGGTTTTAGAAAATTTATGCAAACATTCTTTCACAGGAAAATAAATGTTACTTGATTTCCACTCTATGAATACAATTTTACATTGGTGATAAATATTTATTCTATTCATCTTCATCAAATGTTGAAAACTTTTAGAAAATCGTCTGCAAAGTCGAAATATTCTTTGATGTATATGTAAAAATGCAAATCTAATACTTTGTTATTCAGTTTCTGATTTTTAGAGAAAAAATGTATGTCTCACATTCATTCAGAATTATTTTAAATTTAATTCGTAAAATTATTAACTTTTATTTCGTAATATATATTTAAATAATATAAACAATTTCAAATAATTATATAAATATATTATTTTATTGAAAGCTATGTAATTTTTGTAAATGATAGATCATTGTAAGGCGTGCTCTTTCTTAAGGACCATACACAGTTTCTAAAGCGATTTTTTTTCTTTTGAAATCTCAAACTCCAATAAAATTTGAAGGACATAAGATAAAACAAATTTTATAATAATTCTTAAGATTCGATGACCGAATTGCTTTTCAGGTTTTCCTTATGATAATTCATATTATTTCTTTAAAATAATAATAATATCGTATTCTTTGAAAAGAAGACACTTCAATGCAAAATTCAAAATGGAGAAATCAAGTCAATTTCATGCCTTTTAAATGCGAAAGCCCAATTGCTTTTCAAACTATAAAATTTATTTCCATTAGGTCGTCCATATTGTTTATTTGTAACAATAATAACGAAATGTTGTTTGAAAGGAAAAAAAATCATAATAAAATACAATTGAAAGAAATTAAATCAGTTCCTCAACATTTAAATGTGGTAATACAATTAGTTTTCAGATTATAAAATTTATTTCCCATAAGATAATCCATTTTATATACTTGAAATGATAATAATAATATTCTTTGAAAAGAAGAAGATTCATTGTTAAATACAAGTGACAGAAATTGTCAGTTCCATGTCATTCAAATATGAAGACCTTATTCAATTTTAAGCTACAAATTGTATTTCAATATGCTAATCACTATTATTTCTTTTAAAAAATAATAGTTTAGGATTTGAGCATTTGTTATTGTTTTGTTGAGGATTTGTTTACTGTAAAATGCAAGCAGTAGAGGACAAACTAGTTCCATGAATTATATTTAATACAATAAGTTTACAAAAATAAAATTTCTGATCCTATTTATAAATAGTTCCTGCACAAATAAACTCCAGTATCCACTACAATCTAGTTCATTTTATAAAATGGTTAATTTTTCAAATCGATTTATGATAACCTTTATATAATCAAAATAACCTGTAGCTACAAAAAATGAATTAAATTTATTTAAATTATAGTTAAATGTAATATATGATTACAATCTTAATCTTTTACTATGTAGGAAACTTATCTACAACATTCGTTAATGCTTCTATCAATAATCATTTAAATTCTTCAAAATAATCGTTTTTATCCAATAGATTTTCTTCGTATTCCGGATATATCTCTAGATGTTCAACAAAATATTTTGCAGATGAATATTATCAAAAAAAGTGTTATAAAAATTATGATCATAAAAACTAATAATTAACAAGTAAAAGAGCGTGATAAATACTTTGATTAATTTTTAGAAAAAGTATTGTTATTAACAAATTTAAAAAGCCAAACAACTCTAAAGAAACAAGATAATCAAACAAATACTTAAATCCAAATTATTTTAAATACTATTCTACAAAATATTTGAAAATATTATTTTACATTAGGATAATATCGTCTGATAATAAATTAAATTGTCGTCTGTTTACCAGACATTCATTTCTATTAACACCTGTTACAGAAAAATTAAATTTTAATATTGCTTTCATTTAAAAATTCCTTTTGATAAAAATTTGTTTTATTAGAGTTGTAAATCTTGAGTAAAAACTCTCCATGCATCTAAATTATTTTATCTTCATATAATATTTACTCATTTAAAGAACAACGCAAAAGAAATATGTTTACTCTTCACATCGCTTGAAAGAAATACAGCTCATAATTTTATGAGTATTTTGCTCAAAATAACTCTCCGTCCTTCTAGTTAACTATTCTTCATCACATTATTTTTATACGTGCATCTTTTTATATACATTTACATGATGGGCAAAAGAATCTTAATACTCTAGACTTTATTTTGCTGCAATGTATGCTTATGAACTAAGTTTTAAATTATTCTTGTCCTTCTAAGTTAATTAAGGAAATAAACTCTAAATTATTATATATATATTCCTAGTTTCAGCAGTGTAATTTCTCGGTACTGAAAAATTTTGAAGTTTATTATGCTCTTAGTAAAGCATGATTCTTATACGCAGCTTAATATTTAAACATTTTCAGGGGTGTTTTCTTTTTTGGCAAAGAATGTACTTTAATATGTATATAATCCCGGCAAATTTTTCATAAGGAATAATAATAAGTGAAAATTTCTCTGTATTTAGAAGTTCTGACTGCAACGAATTTGATTTTAACGATTAATATTAGATTTGTATCTATTTTTGATTAAAATTATTATTAAAATAAGAATAATTTTATGAAATAAATAACGAGTATAGAAGGATTATTTAATTTTAAACTGAAGAAGAAATTTGAATCGTGGAATAAGAAACTATATCACGCATTTAAAATCAATCATTTTAATGTTTATAATTATTCACAATTTAATCGTAAAAGAAATGATATTCTCTTTCAATAAAGTATTTATGTGAAAAAGCATTCGAATTTGTTTTTTTCTTTAATACGGGGAATCATTAAAGTGTGTGTTTCGTATTACAGCTTTAGAAAACTGAAATACATTTTCTATGGCAGAATGCACAGAAAAAAATCGGCTTTTATAGAGTTTGAATTTAAAATTTCGTTAACAACGAAAACTTTTTCTGAAATATTATTTAAAAAATGATTATCTATATTAAATTTTAAAAATAAAATTAAAAAAAATCGCTTTAACAAGAGTATGTACAAGTCGCATTAATAATTCGTGAAAAATTCCAGAATTCCCTATAGAAAAGTGATGTTCGGAAAAACTTTCAGTTTTTGGGAATATAAAACAGTTGTACAGTTTTTTATTTATTCATAAAAATGTTCGCACATGATACAGTGAAAATTTATAACCAGTTAAGTGAGGGGTAAAATAAATACCTAGAAATAGATTCCCCATTTGATCTCATAATTCTATTATCATTACCAGATGGATCATTAGCATTTAAACTTGAGAGATTTTTCCATTATACGAACGCAACGAAAAAATCGCCAAATCATCGTTAGTAGAAAAAAATTAAAAATCCCCAAAATGTCGCCAAAAAAATCAAAATTATGTCATATTTCACGCTTAAGCACGTTTTCACAACACCTGCACTTGGCATCTTTATCGCGTTTGTACACATTGGCGACATTTGTTTTGCCATTCGCTTCGTTTGGCTCACATTGGCGACGTCTTGCGCCCGTATAACGGAAAAGTACCAAACTCATCCTTTATCACTCAAAATAATTAAAGATGTTATGCATTTTAAATAGATATTTCTGTAAATGATACTTCAAAAATAAATATTTTTCTCTTTAAATATACGGTTTTGACTGAAGTAGGAAACATGGTGGTTCTAGTAGAGAACGATGTCTTTTATCATAAAGTTTTCACAACTGCTTGTGTAATAAAAACACGTTAGGAAAGTTTCTAGCAAGTTAGAGAAAGCATCTTTATAATCATTGTTATTATTATCATGTGATCATATGATATTGTTTTCGCTTGAGGTTTTTGGTGCTTCAAAATGTGAAGGCAACAAATTCGTGAAGCCCCAAAATGCGTAGGCAACAAATTAGCGATTTGCTCTCTTTTCATTTTGAAGTTGACTTTTACAATATAACTTTTGAAATATCCATCGGTAGCTAATGTTTTATTTTGTAGTCGGCTTTCACTATATATGTTATTGCCAATGACTAGTTTTTAAAAATAAACCAAAAATGTTGTTTGTTTAAAGCATAAAAATTGTCGATTCAGGGATAATTTAAAACTAATTAAAATAATTCCAACAAATTCAATTTTTCTACTAGAAAATTGAAAGTAAAAAAAAAATTATATATATGTAGAGATTTAATCAGCGGCCATTGCTGTTAAATATTTAGTTTTGCTGTTAAATATTTTCCCAATTTGTTGCAATAGATGTCGCCACGGGTATCAAAATATCGCTGAACCTCAACCCAAGACGTGTGACGTCAGAATTTGAGAAAGAGCGAACTGCGCATTCGCTCGCCAGACAGGGACCAGAGAGGGTCGTATCGTTCCGATCATGCATCTTTAAAAAACGTAACGTAGTTTCGCCATGAAACAACTCTTGGCGGCATCTATAAGTAATTCCTTTTTTTCTTTTTTTTCTCTGTTGTAAATAGTCCTGTCTTAATTGTAAATGTCTTTTTTCTTTAATGTAAATAAATTTCTTTCATGTTCAAAAGCTTCTTTTTTCTTCATTCAGTGACCCTAGACACTGAACTAAATGTGGTTGGATGGGCATTCTGTCCCACCCAAATTCCTACATATATATATATATATAAAGAGAGAGAGAGAGAGAAGTCTCTTGATTGTTTCAAACAGGTTAAAACTGATTAATGACTTAAATTAATTAAGACAGACTAACAAAAAATAATAGTGTTCTCACATGATAATTTAAAATTTGTGGTGGCATATTTCATTTTATTTATTCTATTTTTTTCAACATGTATATAAAAGAATTTAGAGAATGCTTAGAAGATTGAACAAGAAAAAAGTTGATATATTCTTTAGAATAATTTGTAAGAAATCATATGTTTTTTCAAATACTCATAGTTATGATCCGGATTTTTGAAATGAGGAATATTTGCGGTTTGTGAACAAAAATCTGAAACCAAACATACTTTTTAAATCTACCATAATTCAATTCCTTAGGCTTGTTTACCATTATTTTTGTCTAAATATGTTGTTTTGTTTCTCTATATATAAATGTGTGTGTCTATGCGTGCGTGTGTGTGTATATGTGGGTCTTTTAAAATGTGTAAATATAAAATCTCACGAGTTATATGCATTCAATGTCGAAATAAGAAATTCAATACTTCTCTTTTAAAACGCGTCTTTTATTGATAATATATTACTGTATGAAATCGGACTATTAATTTTAAACATGGTGGTTAGTTTAATTAATTGCATAAAGAAACGGATACAGTAATCTATTTTTAGGCATCATAGAAATACGTATAAAAATTTATCTGATAAAAAAATGGAAAAAATTTATCTTCATTCAAATTTTAGAAACCACAGGAAAACATTGATTAAATACCTAATTTAATTTTAAGATATTGATGGTGTGATTTCTACAATCTAGTTTCTATATCACTAAGAAAAACAAGTACGATGTAATTTCCTAAAGATCGCTGCTGAAATTAAAAACGAAAAATAAAATCTTAAAAATTATGAATTAAATCCAGTAGATTACAAGGTTTTTGTATTTTTCAATTATTTTTCTTTTTAATTTGCTATAAATCCCATCTACATTTAAAACATTTCATTATCACTCGGAAATATAAAATTTTGTGATAGAAGATATATGTATAGTTCCACAAAAATCATAGATCATTCTAAATTAGATTTACTTCCAATTCCAACAATAAAATTTTATTCTCCTTTCCCACAACAAGGTATTACAAACTCAACTTGTTCCTACATCTGGTTTAAAACGAAGTAGGCTTCAAAAAATCTTCAACTATATCGATTGTACTTTATATCCTAGCATCAAATATCCGCAAGGATACATCTAATCCCCCTCGCCTTACCTTTCTGTATTTCCAAAACATCTGTCTCTCACCCTGAAGCACTCCAGTTATCAACTCGTCCCCTCTTTTCCGACAGATTCTCCATAAATGAAAAAATAGACGAGTTTTGTTGTGCAAGACTTTTCAATGAACGTCGTCGCCATCTTAGTACATTTCCTCCACCCCCCCCCCCTCCCATAAAAAGAAAACTTTAAATTTCATGAAATGGATCTCCTTTTCCAAAAATATGAATCCTTTTGAAATTAATATATTTCAGCTCTGAATTTCTTTTCATAAAACATTTCATCTCTGAATTTCTTTTACATAAAAGATTTCAACCCCGAATTTCTTTTACATAAAAAAAATTCACTTCTGAATTTGTTTTTCATAAAAACTTTCATCTCTGAATTTCTTTTACATAAAAAAATTTCACCTCTGAATTTATTTTTCATAAAAGCTTTCATCTCTGAATTTCTTTTACATAAAAAAATTTCACCTCTGAATTTATTTTTCATAAAAACTTTCATCTCTGAATTCCTTTTTCATAAAAGATTTCGGCTCTGAATTTCTTTTTCATCCTTAAACCTTGGGTGCGTTAAAAGCTTTAATTCTTGAGCGTGATTCCTTCAATTCAAGGTTTTTGTAGAAATTGGACTCTTTCTTGTCATTGTCTTATAATGAAGATTTATTGATTTATAATGTCCTTAAATTTATGTTGTAAAAAATTGAAGATTGGTAAATCAGCATAATTATCACTTACATAATATTCTTTCCTTACTAATAATAAAGATGAATGTATGCCTGTATATACAGAAGAGACTGCTTGACCTACAGCTATTATAAACAAAAAGCTATATGTCTGTCTAAGAAGATGAAAATGTATACTTCACAATAATTTTTTTAAATTTTTAATTATAAATTTAATAAATTACCAATTAATTTAAAGATTTAGCAGTTAACCTCGACGACTTCTGTAACTATAATTGTAGAAAACTAAATTTTACACCGTGACCACATTTGGAAAATTTGTTTCTGATAGAAATTTAATACTCTACTAATTTTTCCTGAATGTTGGCAATTTTTTATTGTATTTTTTGGTTATAATTACGAACAATGGATTTAAGTTTTGCTATATATATTAACCATTTTTATTCTTTCATCAAAGGTTTAATCATGATTTTTTTTCATTTATTTTTTATCAAAAGTTTAATCATGATTTTATTCATTATTGGAAGCAAATGGAGGAAGATAAATCTGTGTAGCTTACAAGAATTATAAAATATAGGTTGGGGGTTACCTGATTCGTAGGGTGTTTGATTAGTATCCCTTGGGTTGAGAGTTCGAACCCTGACGGACCACGAGAGTAATAAGTACTGCTGGAGAGTATGAAAGTACTGCTTCAGAGATGATCGTTCTCTGATAGAGATATAAATTATGGTGCTTGAATGATTGAATGAAATGTATGAATAAAGTCAGCCTCATAGAAAGGGTTGTGGGTAGTTAACTCGTACACTTGGCCTTAACTCCCTACTGAAAAAAAAGATGCAAAAAATTTGAATTAAATCGCCCGATTCTTTAGTCCACGGGCTTGTCAATGACAAGTGCCATTAGAAACAACAACAATAAACAAAATAATTAAAAACAGTCTCGCAATTTCTTCCGCAGAAAACAGATAAACGATAATTACGTTTTACTGTACTATTTTTTCATGGGACTGGTCTACCTATGAAATTTTCATGCGGAAATGCATAAAAGGCAATTAAAGCTTTATCTTTTGGGAGAAGTATGGGCAGTGTTGTTTCTTATGGCACTTGCCACTGGTCAAACTAGCTGTGACGTAGGCAACAATTTTAGCCAATAGGGTTCGTCTCTTGATTTTCTTTCAGTTGTGCTATCTAGTTCCAAGAGCACGACTTTGCCACTCACGCGTCACAACTTTTTTTACGGGTCGGACTTCAATCAAGCATTTTCATTCACTCAACAACAGATCGTGGTTTAGAACTGAATAAGAGAAAGATCAACTTTGAGCCAGGACCCCCAGTGGTACAACTCTCGACATGGTGGACTTTGTGCCCGTGACAGATTTATACATGCGTCATTCATCACCACCATCTTTGGCAGGCGAATTTGAACTCGCAACCTAACGGACACGAGTCCAACGCCCTACCAACGCGTGTTCCAATCAATTATATAAAATTGGGCGTTTGATAGATTTCAGCGTTATCTATTCCAGTGAAGTCCTCATGATTATGCAATGCCTGTTTAATGCATTACGGAATCAAGAATGTGTTGGTATTTGTTGGAATTTGTTACCCTACCAACTAGGCTACACAGTCTTTCAAGTTATATCTAAACTATCTAACTAAAATTATTTGTAACTGAATTGCTCATAGAACCTTCAGAGAGTACAAAGTCTTGTGGCTTTTAATTACGATTATTTGAATTAGGATAATGAATCTGGAATATCCAGATTTATTACCTTAATTCAAATTTATAAATTTACTGATATTTAATAAATTTTACTGCTTATTCAAAAGATCAATATGCTGTACTTACATTTCAGAAAATATACCTTATGGATAAGTCATATCACTGATTCACTGACCCGCCGAAGGCACACGGATAATAAATACTGATTGACCGGACCTGCAAGACGGGCAGAAACTGTGGTTGAATTCTAAGAGCCATCACCGATTAAGGTCCATCCCTTCTCTTAGGAAGTACGGTGGGAGGAGAAAGACCCCCACTTATTCATTATTGGGAATATTTAACAGGTATCAGTGAAATATTTGGGATTCTAAATACAACACAAATCATTGAACTAAAATCCCGTTTACCGCACAATATCCAAATTCCAGCAATGAATAATATGTTAGAATTTTACAAAATTTTAAAATAGCAAATGACATTTTTATACACTTTTTTAAAAATTTTCTCAAATTCAGAATTAGTGTTCATGTCTAACCTAATCTTTGAAACTGAATATTTCAAAGGAAGTTAGATGTTTGAAGTGATTTCACAAATTTCAAGCTAATAATATTTCAGCCAGCTTCTTTATGATCTTGTTTGTAATAATAAGATTTCTAACAACAGCCGAAATAAAAAAAAACACAAAGCACAGAATATATAATTATTTTTTCTAAATTCAACGCAATCCCACTTGTAATCTTGCATGTCTTGGTTAAGATATATGTACTCAAGAGAAATTAGTAAAAACACTCTGAATCTTTAAAAAGTTTCTGAACCTTATTTTGCCACAAGAAAATTTTAGAACAAATGCTTTCATGGCTATTTACCTTAAAAATCCGTTTCTATTTTCAGACAGATTAAACTCTATTATTTGTGTCATAAATATTAAACGTGGAGCTGTATTTTATGTAAAGCGAATTTTCTCCCAGGCTACAACTGATGTAATCGCGTAAATGCTGACAGCAACAATGGATCACAGGCTTGATAAATATCAAGACTCTATTTTTGCAGCAGAGTTTTTAGGGTCTTGCATAACAATTTATACGCCTATTACAAAACTACCTTAAAACATGCCCATTTATCACCGGCGTTGTGATACCTGGTAAAATATTCCTGAGGCAAAACTAATCGTTCTTTAAAAGGATATAAGATTACAATCAGTTGATCGTCTCAAGACACATATCCTTTCATTTTAAGCTATGATATGATAAATTTAACTGTTAATGTTTGAAAGAAACTTTATTTTACATTCAATCAGTTGCAATCTTTTGATTTGAATATAATTTTGCAATTCCTGCTATATTTTAAGACGATCATTTAACTTAAAGAATTTAAACTTCACTTCACTTAATGAACATTAACTTAAATTAAATAAAAACGTAAAGAGTTTTAAAATCTGAAATTAACTGATCTATATTATAATAGAAAATGATATGTTATGAACATTGCGAAAAAAGTTTACCCTGACAAATATACCATTTGTTTTTGATATTTCAAACAGTCTGCCATTACGAAAGGCTTGATTTTGCACCCATATACCCCTTTCCTGTTTGTGTTGTGACTAATGGCACTTTACTAGCCAGGTGACAGTTATCTGTCAGTGATTTAACCCGTGTGATCGTTTCTTATTTTTTTCAATCGCGCCAACTAGAGTACAACAGAGTACGACTTAACCATTCCAAGTGTCACGTTCACTTGCATAGTCCCTTTTTACTGGGGACTACATTTATACACCTCACAGACAGACCACATAAAAAGAACAATCATGCAAGAACCAGGAATCCCTAGATATCCAGATCACGGGAAAGAAGAACTACCCTATGCCAGGATGCCGAGATTGATTGCATATCATAATTAATTTATAATATTCTGCTGTTAATTCTGAGCAGGAATTAACATCTATAGCACTCTGATGGTAATTCTGAGCAGGAATTAGCATCTATAGTACTCTGATGGTAATTCTGAGCAGGAATTAGCATCTATAGCACTCTGATGGTAATTCTGAGCAGGAATTAA
>JAPMOQ010049901.1:23723-55552 GCA_026543055.1 Argiope trifasciata
TCTATAGCACTCTGATGGTAATTCTGAGCAGGAATTAACATCTATAGCACTCTGATGGGAAATCTGAGCAGGAATTAACATTTATAGTATTCTGATGTTATAGATCTCTGAATGATGAGCATGAAACTTGCTTTATTCTATGGTTGTTTCACATTATAAATGTTAATTCTTATAAAATTACAGTAAAAATGCATAAATATAAAATAATCAAACTACAAATTTTTTTAAACTCCAATGCCTTAATTTTTTCGAGATAATTGAGAATTTTTTTCTAAGATATAAACGTAATTCTTGATTCAGCTATAAAAAATTAACTGCTTAAACTTATTCTGATAAATCCACGACAATTTTTCTTTACCTATTTTTCTTAAATTCTTACCATCTAAATAAATAAACAAAATTCATATCCAAGCTAAGAAAACTTTGGATATTCTAATTTTATATACATTTTCTTTGCTTGGTAAAATATTTAAAAGCAGAGAAAATCTTTCAAAAATTTATGCAAATAACTCTTCACCAAAAATATGTGCTTTATCTCCTCAAAAATTCAATAACCGTACTTTCTCATTCGTATATTATCTTAGTCCGATGATAAATTCCATTCCACTCAGATTCATCAAATATTCACAGCTTTTAAGACATGATTCATGCGCCAGAAATGGCCTTGGTTGAATGTATAAGAACCCAAAGTTAATGACATGCAATTTGGTACCAAGTTTGGGAATTAGATGTTGAGTTATTTCTTATAAGTTTAAGATTAAAGAATAAAAATATTTCATAAATTGGATATAATTTTTATTGAATGATCTTATTATATAATGACTCTTTTTATAAGAGATTTATTTTTTTATTAGTCTTGTATTTTATCTAAATAATTTCTCATCTGAAATTATGGTTCATCCGAAATTAATGAAGCCAGTCGCAATTCTGAAAATCTCATTAAAACTTTATGAACTTTTTGTGATGATAAGAGTTGTTTGAATGAGCTGTTCACCATATTTTATCCCTTTTTAATCATTAACTGTGTAGCGATTTGGAGAAATATCCACCGGTAGACTTGAACGATATCAAGTAATGAGCCAAATGAACTTTCGCAACAGCAATAAAAATAATATTCGATGTATATTATTTTTATTATTATGTGATAACATGATGTTGTTTTCGGTTGAGGTTTTTGGAGCCTCAAAATTTGAAGGCAATAAATTGTTGAAGCCTTAAAATGCGAAGGCAATAAATTGGTTATTTATTCCTTTTTTTATTTTGGAGACAGCTTTTACAATATAGAATTTTTTTAATTACATATCGTCTGCATTTTTTAAGTTTTTTTTCCTTGAAAGTCACATTGTTATTGCAGAAGTCGCGCAACATTTAAGAAAACAGACCAAACAAGTTTAAATATTGTTTGTTTAAATAGAAATTGTTGGTTCTGGAATAGTTTAAACTAATTAAAATAAGGTTATTATAAATATTGCAGCAGCCAAATGTACAGATAAAGGTGGCATTTGGCCATTTATTTCCAACTAAAGTTATAACCAGATTTTCAAATTATACTTTATCTGAATTCTTACGAAGTATCTTAGTTAATTTAATTCATTAACCAGTTTAAACCAGTTTGAAGCCATCACGAGACTATCAGATGACGCACGCGTCGATATTTAGGAAAACGATGGATTTTATTTTTCCATCTCAAAATCAGTCGAGGTCCCAAATTTTGTTTGCCATCTAGAAAAATAGGAAACAAAAGTTTAAAAAGATAATAAATAAATTTGCAGAAGATTTTAATCATGTTGTGGCTTACGTTACTTTACAAACTCGCTGACTGTTATCTGTCAGCGGACAATTTAAGCCGAGTGAGTCTCTCTTTTTTTAGTAGCGCCAACTACGTCAAAAAGAACGTCTTAGTCACTTCATACGTCACATCTGTTTGCACAACCCCTTTTTACAGGGGCACATTCATACACCTCACAAATAGAACACGGAAGAGCGACCATGCCCGAGCTACATCTCGAGCCCGGGACTCCCACATCATGGTAAATACGCGCTACCCTTATGATAGAATACCGGCTTTTAGTTATTCGAGATATTTTGAATTAAATTAAGTTCAGTGTTGATTGTAATATTTTGAATAAAATTATATTTATAAAAGAATTCATTATTAAAACGTGGCTTTAATCACAAACTTTTCCTTAAAAAATTTGCAACTCAACATTTTGATAAAGGGCCATTATTATTTTTTATTACATTCATCGAAATTAAAAATTCAAATGAATAAAATTCATTTCAATAATAAATAGCTACTATATATTGTGATCCCGTATGCGTTTATTATTCTGAAGACAAACTATGAATTTCTAAGTAATTTATCGTACATGAAATAGTATGGTTTTTCCCCTTTAAAAGTTTATTTCATATATTTCAATATTTTCTAAACAAAATTAAATGCTAAATAATGTCAACTATAAAAACCGTTTCTGTTTATTTCTTTAAAATATCTCTTCAGTTGTTCTTAGCAAAGTTCAATTGTTATACTTTTCATAGATCAGTTTTATATTTCAGAAAAATCATTTTTTATTATTTTAGAAATTTCTATATAAACTTTTTCAATGAATCTCTGTCCAAAATATATAGTAAATTAAAATGTAGTGCAAAGTCAAATAAATCATATAGTAACAAGTTCTCGGTTTCAATATTTAACAATTTCTGAAAATGTATTTATTATTCTCTGTATTGAAAGAAAAATTATAATTTTAATCAAATAGTTCAAATAGTTTAATCAATAATTCCTTTAAAAATTAATAGTAAAACCATTCACTCGAAAAACAAAATAATAACGTAAATAACGCAATAATAACAATCAAAACACAATGAACAACACTTTACAGAATTCACTAACACTTTCCATTCTTTTTTTAGCTACAAAATCTTCGGATACATTCAAAACATTAAATTCAAAATAGAAACATCAAAACGAAATGTCTACCAACTTGATCGACAGTTTCCAAAAATGCTACTCTTCTTTTAAATTAGATTTTCTTCCCATTCCAAATTTAGAAGCTTATATACCTTTTCTAAAGAATCCATGCTGTCTCAACTTACTTTTATACCTTTCCCATACAAAAAGGAACAAAAAAAAAATCAGCAACTGTTTCTGTGTTTTATGTCTTAGCATCAAATGTCCTCAAGGACATCTTTCCTCTTGAATGTGCTCTGCATTTCTGTAATTCCAAAACATCTGTCTCTTAGCCTGAAGCTCCTGAGTTTCGAACATTCCCATATTCCCCACACAATTCTCCAAATAGAATTCAGTAGAGCGACGTTTTTCTAAGGTCTATCTTCATAGACCACTCTCATCCTTATGATAGACTTAAAGCTCATGAAATGTTCCTCTTTTTCTGGCAACATTCACCCTTTGGAACTTAATTTGAAACTCACGTATTTGGATTCCGTCTTCAAATGCAGGCATTGGGAAAATATCGTCTTCTGTGGTTCGTTAAATATTAAAGCGTTTTGGATTTTGAATTAATGGATACTTCTAATGAAACCCCGGATTGATTTCGTACTCTTAAATTTACTAATTTTTTTAGAAAAATAGCTGTAAGGTTTATAATATAAATCATATATCATATAAATCATATTTATATATAACCTTATATAATATAAATATTATATAAGGTTTATAATATAATATAAATAAAATCATATTTGCTATGAAATCATATATGTCTCCAGATTGTTTTGGCTTAGTTTGGTTATATTAACCACTTCGCATACAATGACACCTGAGATAAGCATCAAATTATTGAATTTTTAATCTGCAATTAAGTGAAAAATATTACATAATTTAAAATGAAAAAAAGTCACTTGAACGTATTATTATTAAAGGAATTAAAATAATTGTAAATATTCTCATTAGGAAGCTATTAAGTTATTCATTTCATTAGGAAGTTAAGTAAATTCGTATGTCAAGTGGATAATGTTCCTTTTTAAAGCAACTTTAAGTGCGTATGCGTTTTATGCGTAATTTTGATCCATGGTCAAATGACGAGAAAGACAGTTAACAGGCACTCCCTTCTCCAAACTTCCACTCCACGTCAGCGTAAAGACATTTGCTCCCGACTGATTTAAAGAACACCAGAAGCACATACACGATGATTCTTTGGTAGAATCAGGTATCGAATATGAAACCTTTCAATTTCAAAGCCGAGATCTTATCGCCAGGTCACCTCAACCTCAAATGTTTTCAACGCTGCTTTGAATTGACAGGAGCACGAATAACACTGAAAACAAATAAGACTAGCAGCATGGTTATAAATAAAGCAATTTTTACCATATAACTCTAGACACTATAGTGAAATTAAAATATCTATTAACGATTTCTTTTTTCATCATGTGAAAACATGATATTGTATTAGCTTGAGGTCGAAGGCAAGAAATTATTGAAGCCTCAAACTGTGAAGGTAACAAATTGTTGAAGCCTCAAAAAGCATAGGCAATAGAAAAGGATCTGATTCAGACGCTTTGGGACTTTTAAGGGAATTTAATGAAGGTTAGAATTCGCATTGAGTGATGAGTTGGTAGTAATTGTTTGTAGTAATTCAAAGAAAGAAAGTCATATTTTAAAAAATACTACTTATAGCAGATTAAAATACGCATTGCAAATATTTCAAAACGTTTATCTAACATTCCCTGAAATATATTTATTACTGGGATGTAGAAAAATTGAAACAAAATATCTCAGACACAACTTTAATACCCCATTAGCCAATCCTATTCAATAACCAAACTCATATTAGTCGATTGTAATAATTACGGAAACACGCTTTCCTTTAATTGCATCTGAATTTCCATCCAAATCAATTCCACGATTGTAGTCACGTTTCTGACGTCTAGTTTGTAGACGTTCAGAGGAGTTTTGCTATTGAAGACTATTGCATGCTTCATTTGATACAGCCGCATCTCAAACCAAGTTGCACTGTTGGTAATACTGAACAAGGAAGTACAGAAGAGTGTTGTCAATTGGTGAACAGGATTTAGAAAAAGTGTTTTTAATAGGAAAAATAATCTTCAGATTTTTGTTCTAATATTTCTTTAATTTATTTCTTATGCGCAAACACTTTTTCTTTGCATTAACACTTTTCAAGGATAAATTTCACTTATAGGTGAAATGGTATCAACAAAAATGCTGTGTTTTTTATAATGGCACTTCTCATTCAAAGGCCAGCTGACTAAAGAGCCATTACGATTTAGCACTAATTGTGCATCTCTGGTTTATTTGCAATAGCGCCATCTAGGGCAAAGAGTACAAGTTAGTTACTCACACGTCACAACCCGTTTTACGGAGAGGATTACATTTACTCATCCACATATCGTTATTTATACCTAGATCAGAGAACGATCACTTCTGAAGCAGTGCCTCCAGTGGTATTACTTTCGACATGGAGGACTTTTTGACCACGACAGATTTATATGGGTGCCAGTCACCACATACACGGAGATTCTTCGGTCGGAGGGGTTCGAACTCTCTACCTAAGGAATGCGAGTCCAAAACTCTACTAAACAGGCTGCGTCGGACCGCTCAAAAATGTATTAAAGCAAATACCAAAAAAAAGCATAAAGTTACTACAAAATATAAAAAATTACTTTCTCCCAAGTTAAATATTATTATTATTATTAATATAGAGCATTGTATATAGCTGTCCATATTTATATGTCTGCAGTAAGTAACTAATGTTAAACATGTTATAATTATTAGCAATTGCTATCTAAGCAATTATATAGGTGTAGAAAAATTGCTTTAAAAAATTATGTATATTCCATGTTCATAATATGTATAATTATATTAAAATTTAGCTTGGGAATAAAGCGTAATAAAGATTTTTTTGTATTTCATTGTTTGCCTAATAATGTTAAAAGCTAGTAATTTTTTAAAAAAGTAATTGATTTTTTAAGTCATGAAGATAATTTGTTTAAATATTTCGATTAATTTAATTTTATAAATATTCAAATTTATTATATTTTTATTATTATAATTATTTATAAACTTCATTATATACTTATTAAACTTTTTTTCTTAATAATAATTAACGTTAAAACGAAGTACTTTTTAAAAATAATTTATTATTTATACCATGAAGATAGTTAAATTAAATATTCCAATTAACATAACAATATAAGCAAAATTTATAATTTTATTATAATAATTTTTTATGAACTTCATTATAGATTTATTAAACCTTATTCTTAAACGAAAATTGATCAGAAACACTTCATACTAAACTCTAATATTTCTTTTGACATTAAAAGCAACACAAAGCTTTCAATTATCTAATTTGGTACAAATATTATTACTGCATGATTAATGTATTTTGTATTCCGCTGATAACTCTATTTATTACAATGTTGATACCTCACTTTAATTTCAAACATCTTTCTTTAAGGTATATAAAATATTCATAATCACAATATTATCTATTCATATTTTAATTTCAGTGCTTTAGTTGTTTAGGCAAAACCTTTCAGAAACATTCTAAATCTATTTTCTAAAATAATTTTGGAACCATTAATTATCCTTCACATTCAAATGCACTTCCATAAATTTAATAGTTTGATCATGAATTCCAGCCTTATTTTGAAAGAAAGAGAAAAAAAAATTCAGAGTTACGAAATATTTAATCCCAATTATAAATTAAATTTATCTGCATCTTAGAAGTATCTAAAAGTTCAGAACATTACGCAAATAACCTTTTACCAAATAACTTATAATTTATCTTTCGAAAATTTCAATTACTTTAATTTCTAAATTGAATATTGACTTAATTCTGCGATAAATTTCATTCCTTTCGGCTTCATCGAATATTCAATAACTTATAAGTAATTTATAATGCAGAGAAAGCCTTGAAAAAATTCATATCAAAGTTAATTAGTAACTCTATTTCGCGTTAAGCACTTTACTTGCTATAAGGAAGAATTTAATAAATGAAACTGTATATTAAAAGGAATACAATTTTTTTCGAAATACTTTCGACAAATGTAATTTTTTTTCTTAGCTAGATCCTGCCATCTAAGAAATTTATCTTTTGTCTGAGTCATTTCTTAACTAAAATTACAGTTAATGAAGTAAGATGGAAGTTTTCGAAATTTTTCAAATGCACGTTTGATTTTTTTCTCGCAATAAAATTTGTTGAAATATACTACTCCAATTTCCATTTGAAACACATTTTTTCATTTTCAGAAATGTTTCATTATTCATATTTAAAACATAAATCATGTAATTGTTATGTAGAAAATATTGCAGACGATTCTAAAATAAATAAAAGTTTAATAAATGAAAATTACAAAAATGTTCGGAAAATTTACGATTCGATAAAAAAAGATAATGCCAAGTAGAGGGAGGATATTATATATAATTTCCTTTTGAAGCAAATGAAAATAATAGACGAGTTTCAGGAACAGTTATTAATCATGTAAGAACATTATCATGTTTTCACTTCACATTTTTGGAGCCCCATATATGAAAGCAGCAAATTGATGGCGATAAATAAATTGGGGATTCATCCTTTTTTTTTTTTTTAATTATGTCTGCTTTCGCCATCTAGCTTTTGAAATATCTATCGTCTGCTAATACAGTTTTATTTTGAAGTCGGCTTTCACCGTAAAGCTTTTGAATTATCTATCGTCTGCTGTTATAGTTTTTCCGTTGGAAATAATTGGATGTGATTGCCTAATTAGTGAAACAGTTTTTTATAAAATAAACCAAACAAGCTAAAATATTGTTTATTTAATCAATAAATATTGTTGGTTGGAGGATAATTTCAACTAATTAAAATAGAGTTATTAGAAAATAATGCAGAAGTTGTCATATTTGATAATTTATCACCCACTAAAATTTATAATTAGATTTCCAAGCTATGCATTCTCTGAATTCTTGCGAATCATCTTATTTGCCACTAAACACAACCACACGTATGTGGTAATTCCAAATTGTAGTAATTATTTACATAAAAATAAGTACATTTCAACACAAGATTATTATGTTTGTTTATAAATTTATAGAAATCTAAGATGAGAAAATACTGCGAATTTCAACGAACCCAGGATTATCCATATGAAATGGATTTTAAAAAAGTCTTTAAATAGTAACTCAAAACTAAACAATAAAGCAAAATTACTTAAGGTAAATATACTGTTTATCGAACACATTGGCGATTTTTTTAAATTCTTATTATATCTTGTATATTTTCTCCAGAAAAAGGAAGACCTGACCTATCATCGAGGGTCACATATTTTACCACTGAAATTTTTCTTTATCTTCAATTTTCTCAGAACTTTGATTTTCATAAAAATTATCTACCACTAACATGTTTTCCCGAAAACAAAAAGAGGTATTTACATAAAAGTTTCATCATGTGTTTTAAATGATATGGGCAATGAAATGAACCAAAAGTTTTATTGTTGGTGAAATACTTTTTCATTTATATGTGTTTTTAGAAAAATTAAGTCGTAGATTTATGGAAAATATTCATAAATGCGCATAATTTTACCAATAACTTCTTTGCATCTCAAAATGATTCTTAGATTCTGGTTCATTTAATTCATATTTTAATTCATAAAATAGGATTGCTACATTACAATTTTGTGTCGAGTGTCAACCGTTTTGGTTCAATTTCATTAAAATGTAACACACATTTTCTCATTTCTCAAAATATGTTATATTCTCAAATAATTCTTTTTTGCATTTTTAATGTTTATTATTGGTAATACTTCTAAAAACAATAAATGATTTTTTTTTAAATCCATCTTTTCAAAATTGTTCCTTCGAACGTAGTCGGATACCTTAAATAATGTAAATTAAAGTCCATCAGGAGGTTTCCAATCTTTTATTAAATAAGAAACTGATCTCTAATATTCGAATAACAAGCTCATCAATTGCCAGAACTCGAGAATTGATCACAGATCTTTGTTATAATTTACTCAGCTAATATCAATGTTTGTAGCTGCAAGACAAGACACTTACCGTCTGGACATGCGATAGAGCAGGTGTCAGGAAGCGATGCTGATTCTTGGGTCAGGGCTCTTAATTCACTGCAGCAATTCTCTTTTTCACTTATATCTTGATGAGATTTTTTTATTATTTATTAATTTAGTATGAATATTCCTTTGTAATATTTTAATTATTTTTGATAGATATGAATATTTGCCACCATGTTAATCAAAATTACTCTTTAAGAAGAAATTACATCAAAATTTACACAGTAAAAGAAAAGTACTACAGTAAAAGGAAATTACTACAATAAAGCAAAATTAATTAATGTGAATTAAAGTCCATCACAAGGTTTCCAATTTTTATTAAATAAGAAACTGATCTCTGATATTCGAATAACACTCTCATCATTTGCAAGAACTCGAGAATTGATGACAGATCTTCCAAATAAATTACCCAGCAAATATCAATGTTTGTAGCTACAAGACAAGACAATTACCGTCTGGACATGCGATAGAGCAGGAGTCAGGAAGCGATGCTGACTCTCAGATTCTTGGGTCAGGGCTCTTAACTCACTGCAGTAATTCGCTTTGTCAGCTCGCGCATTAGCATGTATTTACGCTTATTCAATTATTGCCTTTGATATCTTAATCAGTTTAAAGCTAAGCTTTCAGGAGGATTAATGGGGGTTGAATTTATCATGCAATCTCTTTTGCTAAGCCGATTAGTAAGAGGGGAATTAAATAGTAAAGATTAGTTAGGTTGCAATTAATAAAAGGATTTGTAGATATAATATGGAAGTTCGCTACTTTGTAACTAATTCGGTGGTTGCATACTGAATAGTTCTGAAATTAAGAACTAATCTGTATGTAATAAAATTTAATGAAGCGTAAAACGTCATTTATACCTTGATTAGATTTATTATTTATTTTTATTAAGTATTAATTTAGTATTAATATTCTTTCGTAATATTTTAGTTATTTCTAGCAGGTATGAATATTTGTTGTAAGTTAAACAAAATATCTCTATAAAATGGATTTATTTCAAAATTTCAGGAAATCAAAAAGCAAGATTATTAAAACTTATAACTGTAAAAAGCAAACATTTGGTTTCCTATCTTTTTAAACATTTTTTAAATTGAATCAGAATTACAAGTAAAAAAATCACAAGAACCCTATAATTCATATAACTCTTTAAAAAGTCATTTGAAAAAAATTTAATCTATTAATTTATCGAGATTGCACTTTTTTCGACTAACTATCATTTGGCTACTTTTTGGCAATTTTTTCATTGCTAACGTATAACCGAAAAGTACCAGTTCTTTTTGTGCAAGAATATTCAGTGACATATCACAACATCAGTGATTAGTTTTCCATAAATTTTATAACCATTTTAGCGAGGCCATTTTATAACCATTTTAGCGAAAATGTTTTATGACTAAGTTCAGAAAAATCTCTCTATATATAAAGTACTAACGGACATTGTACAGAAATCGAGCTTATTACTCAATGTCGAATAGCAACAGTCAAATGTAAACAAAATAACATGCGTATTGTAGACTTTTTCACTGACTTGACTTGATTTAGACTTTCTATTTTCAGCTACATCGATTTAAATATAAAGCTTAGTTAAATTATGGAACTATAAAATATCCTTAAATGCTGTGGAAAAAAATCACCATGTCACAAAAATACTTAATTCAGTTAGAGCAAAGAATTTAAGAAACGTTTCAAAAAGAAAATTTGGTACTTTTTCGTTATACGTGCTCAAGATTTCGCCAATGTGTGCCAAACGGAGTCAAATCGCCAAGCAAAATAAATGTCACCAATGTAAATAAAACGAGATCAAAGTCGACAAGTGAAAAAACGTGCTTAAATATAAAATTTGCCGTAATTTTGCATTTTTGGCGATTTTTCACTTTTTTCGACTAACGATTATTTGGCGATTTTTGCTTTGGCGCCCGTACAACGGAAAAATACCGTAAGTTTAATCAAATGTTAAAATAGGCTCAAAGGTTAGCAAATGGATAATCGTTAACTTGACATCGGATATTGATGTTCATGTCTTTCAAAACAATTATTTTACATAAGTTGTTTTTGTATCAAAGATACAAAAAATAAGAAAATATTTCATTAAAATGTTTAATTTAATTTAATATTCTTTTTTTCGATATTGTTTAATTTAATTGCATAATGTCTTTAAATGTTATACTGGAATTCAAACTCATTCATCAAAACATCCAGTCACGCAGTCTTGCCAATCAGGTATTTTTCCGTTTTACGAGTGCAACGAAAGAGTCGCCAAATAATTGTTCGTAAAAAAAAAAGGAAGTCGCCAAAAAGGCAAAATTACATCAAATTTTAGTTTAGACATGCCTTTACGGCGCCTGAACTTTTTTGCGTTTTGTTCTCATTGGCGACATTTACTTTGTCATTCACTTCGCTTGGCGACTTAACTCACATTGCCGCACTTATAACGGAAAAGTACCGACAATCATTAACTCTGAAATAGGATTTTCATTTTTGCTTTTATTTAACAGTATATCTACTTTTAATTTGCTACAAATGGATTCAACTGGATTCATGTTTTTCAATTCGAGACAAATAACAAGGTGATTATAAAACAATGCTGTTGTTATTCCTTATGGCACTTCTAATAGACAAGATTGCTGACACAGTCAGCGATTTTAAGCCAATATTTTCCGCTTCTCTTGTATCAGTTGTGCCTTCTATTGCCAAGAGTACACCTCACCTACTCATGCGTCACAGCCCTTTTTTGCGCCGGACTTCATCCATACGTTTCATTGGCTTAGACAGAGATTGTTTAACCTGAATCCGAGAACGATAGCCTCTAAGCCAGTACTCCCAGTGATGTAGCACTTGTCATAGATAAGCTCAAAGAGTACTTTCTAAGAGATTTTAAGGTATCAGACTACTTTAAAATCACGGATTGTCAACCACATTGGTGATTTTTTATTTCTGGTAACTAAGACTTTTCTCTTTCCAAAATAGTTTATCTTTTCTGGGAAAAGGAAGGCCTGACCTATCGTCCAGGGAAGTATTAAACCAATCCGATTTTTCAGCAAAAATTTGTCCTTAACTTCCATTTTCTTAAAACTTCAATTTTCATAAAAAATTCCCCATCATTAGAATATAATAGAGGTATTTACATAATAATTTTTCATAAACTAATACTCATAAAATAATAGAGGTATTTACATAAAAATTTCACTGAGTGTTTTAAATAATATGCGCAATAAAACGAATCAAATATTGGTGAAATATCTTTCCATTTATAGGTGTTTTTAGAAAAATTAAAGGGTTCATTTATGGGGAAAAAATGCATATATACGCATATTTTTATCCTTAACTTCTTTGCATCTCAAGATTTTTCTTTGATTTTGGTTCATTTCATTCATCTTTATATTCTATAACTTGTGTGCAAACAAAAATAAGATGTGTGCATACAATTTTGTGTAGAGTTTTCACCGTTTTGGTTAAATTTTATTAAATTTACTACAAATTTTTCTATTTTTCAAAATATATCACATTTAATTTTTTTTTTGTATTTAAAAAGTTTATAATTGACAATACCTATAATGGTTCTAAATCCTTTTTGTAAATTTTTCTTTCGAACGTAATAGGATACCTTAAGACAAGACAGCTCTTATGTCGTGTCTCTAGAGTTAAGATGCGTCTTAATTGCTTACTCGCCACAATCCTTTTTACGAGGTGAACATCATTCATACATTTTGTTCACACACCCAGGAATCGTAATTGGACATGAATCAGAGAACGATCACCTCTGAACCATTACCCTCCACATGGTGTTACTCTCGACATGAAGGACATTGTGACCACGGCAGATTTTTATATATACTAGCCATTTTATTTAAGAAGACTCTTTGAATGGTCGGATTTAAACTTATAACAATTCAATAAATAAAACATTTCATTCCATATTAATTATTTATAGTCATAAGCAACTGATAATCTTGGCAAATAAGCTGGTTGATAAAATTGCCTAATTGTAAATGGTTTTTTCTAAATTCAGAAAAACGAAACTATTTTTTAATAATTTCAGTTAACCCTTTATTTATTGGATTCTATTTCCTTCAATTTTTCAACTTCCTTTTTGCACCAGCCGTTTAGTTTCCTTTGCAGATTAATCCCAGGTAGCCCAAGAAAAAAACGTAATAAACATATTACCTTAATTAATTTAATTATTAATTAAATATTTTTATTTCCTACTTTTATCTTATATTAACTTCATGTTATCTATGTTACATTTTCCTTATTCTTTAGAATACAATCAGCAAAAATAGTCATATTACTATATATTACTATACTATATATAAGATATAAGCTAGATTGAAATGGTACTTTCAAGTATCGTCAGTATATAAATTATTAATTTGTAAATGAATGTTCAAAAAATCAGTCATTTGTTATATATTTAGATTGTATAATACAATCTCATGCTAAATTAGATTTTATTATACAATCTAATGGGTGTGATATTATATAATCTATGGGGTGTGATGCAATCTAATTTTAAATTAGATTCTATAACACTTTGTATGTCTATCCATGCTTTTATTCATGCGAGGTTGCTTTTTGTTATTTAAGGTATTTTACTTCTTTTAAAACACAGATTATCGATCACATTGACGATTTTTTAAGTTCCTTTCTTGTAGTTCAGACTTTCCACTTTCCAAAACAGTTTATCTTTTCTAGAAAAAGGAAGTCCTGACCTACCATTCAGGGGAAATTTAAGCAAAACGTATTTCTCAGCTAAAATTTGTCTTCAATTTTCACAAAACTTTAATTTTCATAAAAATTCGCCACCGTTAACATGATATCTCAAAAACTTATAGACGTATTGACATAAAAATTTCAGCGCGTGTTTTAAATAATATGGAAATATATATTATTTAAAACACGCGGAAATATTATATAAATAATTATTGTTAAAATGTATTATTTAAAAAATATGTTTTAAATAACGAAATGAACCAAAAGTTTTATTGTTAGTGAAATACTTTTTCATTTATATGCGTTTTTAGAAAATTAATTTGTGAATTTATGGAAATAAGCCTTATATACGTATATTTTTACCCATAACTTAATTGAATCTCAAGATTTTTGTTAGATTTTGGTTCATTTTGTTCATCATGATATTCTATAATTTGTGTACAAAGAAAAATAGGATGGCTTTATTACAATTTTGGTTTAACTTCATTAGAATTTACTTAAAATTTTCCTATTTCTTAAAATATATTATTTTGCAAGTACTTTTTTTGTATTTATGGCATTTTGTATTATAATTGATAATATATTTAAAAACCATGGCTTTAATATTTATTTTTAAAAAATCCAATTTTTCAAAATATACTCTTCGAATGTAGTCGGATACCTTAAGGAATTATTTCTGCAACTATCCAAAAGATACATTTCCTTCAACTTTGGGACACTGAAGGAAGTAGAAAGCAATGTTTTCCCAGAAGCAGATGCTTTTCTTGACAGGTGGGTCTTCACAATCCTGTTTCGCTCTTGAAGATAAACAAAGAAAGTTTCTGCCAAGTTGAGGGAGGAAAAAATATTTTTAGTCTTATTGCTCCTGGGAAAACTTTCAAGGTTTCGTCTTTAATATGCATGTAAATGAAGTTTAGTAAATGATTAAAAATTTAGAACGAAACAAAAGATGGCGAAGAATTCCTTTTTGGACATTCTTTAGAAAGTTTGTCGACTTCTAAAATCCGAAAATTTAAGCTGGAAAAATGACTTAGGTTAAAAGAAAAAAATTCTGGTTTATAGGTTAACGTTAATATCAATGTTGTAAGATATTCTATAATTTTAAAAATCTTAATAAGATTATTATTAATATTTGATTTAAACCTATGCTTGTCATAGAATTGTATAATAAAATGTGCTTTTCTATGCAAAATTCAAGAAGGATAAAACAGCACAAAACAAATTTATAAACTTTTTGTAAATTCTATGGTTTGAGATGAACCAGGTTCAGATGTTTGAGATAAAAATCAACAAACTATGTATATATTCCTATATTGCTAACAACTAACTATGTATATATTCCTATATTGTAAACAACCAACTACGTATATATTCCTATATTGTAAGTAAACAACTATCTGTATATTAATATATTGTAAACAACCAACTATTTGCATATTCCCATATTGTAAACAACCAACTATGTATATATTCGTATATTGTAAACAACTATGTGTATATTCCCATATTGTAAACAAGCAACTATGTGTATATTCCTATATTGTAAACAAGCAACTATGTGTATATTAATATATTGTAAACAACCAACAATTTATACACTGAAGTGACAAAAGTCATGAGATAGCAATATGCAAATATACAGATGGCAGTATTATCGCAGCGAAAAAGTATATATGCGCAGTTCGTTTTCCAGAGCTTTCATTTGTGTTCAAGTTATTCATGTGAACAGGTTTTTCGTGATTTATGGCGGCACAAAGAGAATTAACAGACTTTGAACGAGGAATGTTAGTTGGAGCTAGACACATGGGTCATTCCATTGCGGATATCGTTAGTGAATTCAACATTCCGAGATCCACAGTATCAAGAGTGTGCCGAGAGTATGAAATTTCAGGCATCACATCCCATCATGGACAGCGCAGTGGGCGACCACCTGCACTTAACGACCGAGACCGCCGACGTCTGTGCAGAATGGACAATGTTAATAGACACGCAACATTTCGTCAAATAACTGCAGGAATCAATGTGGGACGTACGAGGGACGTGTCCGATAGGACTGTGCAGTGAAATTTGTCTTCCTTGGGCTATGACAGCAGAAGACCGACTCGAGTGCCTTTACTGACAGCACGACATCGCCTGCAGCGACTCTCCTGGGCTCGTGAGCATATTGACTGGTCCCTAGACCAGTGGAAAACCGTGGCGTGGTCAGATGAGTCACGATTTCAGTTGCTACGAGCTGATGGTAGAGTTCGAGTGTGGCGTAGACCCCACGAAGCCATGGACCCAAACTGTCAGCTAGACACTGTTCAAGCTGGTGGTGGCTGCATAATGGTGTGGGCTGTTTTTACATGGCATGGACTCGGTCCTCTGGTGCACCTGAACCGATCATTGACTGGAAATGGTTATGTTTAGCTGCTTGTAGATCACTTGCAGCCATTCATGGACTTCACGTACCCACACAACGATGGGAGTTTTATGGATGACAATGCGCCATGTCGCCGGGCCAGAACTGTTCGCGATTGGTTAGAAGAACATTCCGGACAATTCCAGCGCATGATTTTTCCACTTAGATCGCCCGATATGAATCCCATCGAGCATTTATGGAACATCATCGAAAGGTCCGTTCGTGCCCAAACTCCTGCATCATCCACATTTTCACAATTATGGACGTCTATACAGACAGCATGGCTCAATATTCCTGCAGAGGACTTCCAACGACTTATGGACTCCATGACACGTCGAGTTGTAGCACTTCGCCGGGCAAAAGGAGGACCGACAAGATATTAACAGTCATCCCATGACTTTTGTCACTTCAGTGTATATTCCTATATTGTAAGCAAACAACTGTGTATATATTCCTTTATTGTAATCAACCAACTATGTGTATGTTCTTATATTGTAAACAACCAACTATGTGTATATTCGTATATTGTAAACAATCACCTATTTGTATATTCCTATATTGTAAGCAAACAACTATGTGTATATTCCTTAATTGTAATCAACCTACTATGTGAATATTCCTATATTGTTAACAAGCAACTATGTGTATATTCTTATATTGCAAACATCCAACCATGTGTATATTCCTTAATTTTAATCAACCAATTATTTGTACATTCCTTATTGTAATCCTAGAATGCGTCTAATATGTTGCAGAATGTCAAACTACAATTTTCTGGAGCATTACAGAATTAAACTGGCTAATAATGGTACTTGATTTCAAATATTTTAGACATAAACCCTTGTAATGTTTGAAGAAAAGAGTTTTCTTATTTCCGACATAGCTCATATCTTTTATCCTTGTCTTTATTCTTTTATCTGTGTTCAAACTGACCTGATACTCTAAAATCAATGAAAATACCAATTTTTGAATTCTCTGTGCAAAATGATTGTTACTTTTTCGTTATAAAGGCGCAAGATGTCGCCAATGTGAGCCAAACTCCAGTCAAGTCGGCAGGCGAAGTGAATAACAATTTGAACCACTATGAGCTAATCGCAAAGAGAGTCATCAAGTGCAACTGCGTGAAGGTGTAATTTTTCATTTTTAGAGGTTTTTCACTTTTTCCAACTAACGATTATTAGGAGATATTTTCGCTGCGCTCGCGTTACCAAATTTTTGCTGAATATTTGTCTCAATTTGCTAAAAATTTCAAAAGAATTGGAAAAATATTTTTCTATATATGAAATCAGTAGGTATTTAGGGGTATTATTATTTATTAGAAAGTTTTATATATCATTTATTAGAAATATTTACTTCATATATTCAAACATGCCTTTTCAAAAATTTTAAATCGCTGCAATATACCTGCTAAATGAGACAAAAATATTTGAAAGAACTCCAGATATATCGAACTTTAAAATAAATTAATTTTAACAAATTAACGAAGCACTTTCAAATTCTATAACAGCAACTCAAAAGCTGATTCTATCTTCTCAAAAAATAGTAAACATAATTCTATTTCCTATGAAACGGCCTTTAAAAATTTTAAATTTGAAACGAGTTTAGTAATACTTTAATAACTTAAATTCAATATGTTACAAAGTTCGAGAAAACTTTTCTTTATAACTCTACGAAAGAATCCTAATTTCAAACAATTTCAAAACCTTCCCTTCAAGATTTATATATCAATCGAAAACGTCAAGCCGCTTGATAGAATGTTCTATAGATATCATCAAAATTTTCTTTCTTTCAAATTCAATTTACTTCCAATTTCCAATTTGAAAAATTTATTCCACTTTTCCAAAGAAGATATCACAGTCTGAACCTATTTGTTCACCTTCCTGAAACAACATTGCAGAAGAAAAAAATCTTCAAGATCATTTCCTGTGTTTTATATCCTGGCATCATATGTCCTCAAGGACATATCTCCTCTTGAATGTGCTCTGCATTTCTGTAATTCCAAAACATCCGCCTCTTTGCCCGGAGCTCCAGAGTTTCGAACGTTTCTCCAACAGGGAGAATAGAAGAGTTCATTTGAGCGATGAATTTCAAAGAGTGCCTTCGCTATCTATGCACACCCCTCCGCTCTGCCCTTTGGAAAAGAAATTTTACACTTCTTGAAAAAAGTCCTTTTTTTGTTGTTGTTAACTTGCACCGTTTTGAAGATGGTGGCCTTGGATTTCATTTATAATAGCATTTTTGGTAATACATAGCTTCTTTGCATGTGGTTCTTTTAATTCAATTGTTTTAATTAAAAATATATATATTTTGACTTGTTCATTATTTTAAGTTGAATGTCCTTCTTTTATCTGGCCTTTTGAAATCTCATCGTTTAAGAAAAGCTTTAAGCGTTTATTTAAATAAAATTGTCCTGTTTTAATCACAAAGGAACTGATCATATTTTTATGAACCTGTAATTTTGCTTCCCCTCATTAATGTCATCATAAGAAAGAATGATTTGCAGATATCTGAGTTGGATAGTATCGGATGTTGTGTCAGGAATCCCAGAGTTTGGCGATCATTTTTCGAATTGGTGAAGCGAAATGGATTTGGCGATAAAATGGATAATATCCGAAACTTTGAGAATTCTCTTTATCAGTCCATTAAGATTCGAGTTATTCTGAAATACTCCTGATTGGTCTTCTTGCCCTTCATCCCAGAAACTGTAAAAGGTTGATAGTCTCAACCTGTATTATTCGTCAGCAGAGTTGCCGGTAATAGTAGTGAAGACCTGAACTGAGGTCTTGAATCATGAGTCCTGGCGAGTAGTTTTGAATTGGGAATCTTGGCGAGTGATCTTGAATGGAGATTCCTAGCAAGTAATCTTGAATAGGGAGTTCTGACGAGTGATTTTGAATTGACTGTTGAATAGTTTTCAATTGAAGTAGTGAGTCAGCAGCTAAAGCGAGATGGAAGTTTCAGTCGTCCTGAGAGACCGTAGAGGATCCCCTCTCCTGCTGAATCCTGTTTGGCCACTTTGAATGCTATAGACATTTTCACTACCGAATTTCTGCGTATGGGCTAGTATCTACTGTAATTATGTGCTGTTCTGTGTGTTTGTTTCGAATATACAGATTTGTCGTCTTTGCGCTGTCCTGTCTTCATATAAATAAACATCCTAGTTGCTCTAATAACGCCCTATTGATCGTTTTTATCTCACACCACCCACTCACTACACATAAACGAACCCAACAGATCCAAAATTTGTAACAATATTCATTACAAGTCTCTTTTATAGATGTTTTCAAGAACCTCAGAAATGGATGACATAATGAAATAAAAAGGCTATTTGACATTTTGTTGGAAAATCTGCTATCCTACATGCAATTAATAAAATTTATTTCAATGTTATTATGGCAGTTATTTGCATTTTTAGAACTTTTATTTTGTAACTAACTCTCTAAGTGCCCGGTAATCTTGATATATTAGCTTTAAAGTCAGAAAATTACTCATATAATACTAATTCAGAGTTGGTCAAAAAAAAATTTCCCTTACGAGGGCGCAAGATGTCGCCAATGTGAGCCAAATGCGAGTTAAGTCGCAAAGTGAAGCGAATGACAAAAAAAAAATGTTGCCAACGTGAGCAAAACGCGAACAAAGTCACCAAGCTGTGAAAACTTGCTTAAACGTGAAATTTGACGTAATTTAATCATTTTTGGCTACTTTTTGGTGATTCTTCACTTTTACCGATTAATGATTATATGGTGACTTTTTCGTTGTGACCATATACGGAAAAAATACTGAAATTAACTATAATAGAAAATTACAGAGATACATAGAGCATCATGGCTTAACTCCGTCACCGCTAATAACGAGATATCTCGTTTTTCAGATAATTCCATTTACAAGTTTCTGCAGGCTAAAATTTGTCTCTTGTGCCAGTTTACATAAGTTGTATTTTCTAATACACATCTGAAGAATACCTTTACATTTTTTCGTTTATTTTTTTGAATAAAAACGTCATCAGTCCGGAGAATTTATATTTGTCTTTTCATGGAGTTTTTATCTAATTCATCCTAAGCAATGAATCTGTTAAGGCATTACATGCTATTAAAAATTATATCCTGAATAATTTTTAATAGCATCAAAACTTAAAGCTTAAAAGTATTTTGATGAAGAAGCAATTAAAAGACAAGTTACCTATTATTGTAAAGAAACTAAAACTTAATATTTATTTTAATGTTTAAAAACACAAAAAAAATTTCGAAACTTTAAACATTAAAAAATGGCTTTACTTAATTGAATTTTCTGTGACTTTAATATAATTTGAAAAATATATAAATATCCAGTAATTATAGAGATAGTCAGTAAAGTGCCTTTGTCAGCGGTCAACGAATCACAATTGATAACCATTTATAATTTTGTTATTATTATTTACTTTTTTGTTTGTTACGTTACTTGTTTGTTTCGATTTATTTTCCAAAGTAATTTTTTTATTAGTTATTTTTTCAAATTATTATCAAAAACGTTATTATCAAATAGTTATTGATTTTTGCAAGAATTGAACTAGCATTCTTCATCTTCACATAAAAGATACTGAAATTCTTCCATTTTACCGATTAGTTTTCCGCTTGTTGAGTTCCATTTTCATTATAAACTGCTAAAACTCTATTAAACATATTAAAAAGGAATTAAATTTAATTAATGAGTTAATGTTTTAAAAAACTATATTAATTTCATCTACTACAATTTTTTTTTAAAATGTATTTGAACTCAAGTGGATGAATAAAAAGTATTTTATTAACGATTGAAAATTTTTACAAGATATATAAATTAATGAAGGGAGATTGTGAACTAATAGTAGGAATTGAAAAAATCAACAAAATTTCATTGAATCATTAATTTTATTCAATTTAAATCTGCAAAATAAAATTCAGAAATGTTAATAATTAGTGAAATACGTCTCGCTTTACTTCTGTTTCTGAATTGTCTTCGAAACCAACACTTCAGATTGTTACCGCATTCTCATTATCAGTTTGTGATTGTTTCGAGGAGTTTTGCTAATGAAAATAGCGACATGTTCCGTTGCCACAATTACAATTGCGACAAAACTATACCTTCGGGAAATCTTATTGAGAAGTTTCTGGAGAGCCATCACAACTGGCAAGGATGAGCCAGGAAAAATTTTTGTCACTAAAAGAGGACTATTCTTCTCATCTTACTGAGCTTTACAGTAAATTACTAGCCCATGATTTGTGACTGGATTTCTTTCGACCAGAAAGCAATGAAGCAAGTTAATATTTAACTGCACTATTTACATTGAAATGGTTACAAAAATGTACACTTGCAAATGGAACTGTGCATATACCTACAAAAGGTTATGTGGTACACGACATTTAATTCATAACTACCAAATGTGGCAAATTTATATGTCAAAAGATGATAATGCATTAAATCAATCATTTTTTATCATATGACAACATGATCATGTTTTCTTTGGAGGTTTTGGATAATTGAAGGCAACAAAAAATTGAATCTCGAAATCGTGTAGGCAATGAATACAACTTAAAAGACAATTTTTAAAAAACTATTTTAAACATATATATATAGTTTGTAACTACTTTTACCAATATTGCATTCTTATTACGTATGTTTGTTTGAAAGCAAATGCATTTTTAAAAGTTTGACGTAGAACTATGACATCATAATTATTATTTTCATGGAATGTAATTATTTTCTGGGGAAAAAAAATTAAATTTTTCTAAAATGTTTAAAAAAAATCTTTACTCGTATTTAATAACAGTTTTGATAAAAAATAATTACTCTTTCCTTCAATGGGGGAATAAAACTTCTTTCGTTCTTAAGTGAGAAGCATTGAAGAATTTGACTCCTGTTTTATTAATTCATTATGAAACTGTAATTTCTCAGAAATTAGAAAATAACAGTTTGTGTTTGTATAAATATTATTTTCATAAAAATTCGATAAAAATTAAGGTATAGTAAATTCTATACAAATTTATTAGTAAAGGAAAGTAACCATCAAATAAAGCAATAACCATTTAGGAAAGCTTTTAGATTGTGCAATCTTCGCATCTATCAAAATTCGGAATAGAAACTGTCCGATTCGTAATTAACATTCTTCATGTAATTAGACCTCGACGCTATATTCGTAGGCCCCACTTGTTATGCATTCAAATAATGATCTTGGGCTTTTCTATCCGAATCTGTAGACATTACAAGCTGCATACTTTGTGGGATACCCTGTATTTGATTTAATATTTTATAAAACTTCTTTACATTGTTACTTTTACGAATAATTATATTATTCAAAAAATTATTTTACATAGCGTTGAATGTAAAAGATTTTATATATATTTTTGTCTTTTAAAATTTAAAAAGAAATCTTATATCCCCTATTTTAGCCCTGGTGTTATTTAGTGTTTCTAATTTATTATTACACCAAAAAATATCTTAATTTTCTTAAATTCATAATTTTCTAAATGACAAGTAAAAGTACATACATAAATTAAGTTTTTTTAAAGTTTTATATAAAGATATTTAGCACATTTTCTCGCATTATTTCGGTATTTCACCGAAAATATTATCATAATTATCGAATAAACAATAAATAATTCTTAACTTAACCCCATTTTCTGAGAATATCTGGCATTGTTTCACCACCGATATTTTCGTCCAAAGAGGCGAAATCCATTTTCACTTTAATATTCGAAACGGCAACACAATGCCACAAAAGGTGAGAACTCTTACTGTTACATCAGTCACCTCTGTTCTGCGAAAATATTCAAAAACACCGAGAAAAGTTCGGAAGAAATATATGCAAATAGCTTTTCACGGGAGAATATACTCTTTACCTTTGAAAAGAAATTCAATTACTTTACTTTCACTCCAAGAATAACGTTCGGATTGATGATAAATTCCAATCCATTCAGCTTCATAAAATATTCACAAGTTCCAGAACGTGATTCAAGGATCAAAAATGATCCTGGATGAATATGTAAGAGTTCAAAGTTAATAACCTGCCACTCATTTTGTGTTTGAAGCTGGAAAGAAGTGCCTTACTTTGCCTTTGAGGATTACTTTAACGAGTCCGAATATCTCATAAAGTGGATATAATTTTTATGGAATGGCCTGATTAGAAAGCTATAACTTTTGATAAGTAAGTCGGCCGCCTTAAGTATACCATTTATCATTTAAAATTATAGATGATATCGAAGTCCTGAAATGTATTAAAACGCATTAGGGATCTTAAAGCTGCTCCATTAAGATATTATATATTTTCCCATCTGTTGTAAAACCTGTTGAGAATTAAGAGCCAAAAAGTTTCGTTTTTATAGATCAAGTCTATTTGATGATTCGCGTTTTGAAATATTAATGTTGAAGTTTTCTTGGACAAAAATTATCTGAGTTTCATCTGAAATGTTTAAGATTTCAAATGGATTTCTCAAAGTATAGCCTGGAATAGGATTATAATGTTTGTTTGATGGTAATTTATAAAATTTGAAGAATTCAAACTAGTTATAGAAGACAGATGGCATCAATCAAAACTTCATACTAAAAAGTAAACATCTTCACTTAAAGCAGAAGTTGAAATTAAATCCCAGTATTATGGAATTAAATCAAAACTCTAAATTTCATTTATTACCCCATGATATGGGAAAAATAAGTCAATCCTATTTAATCATTCAATATTTCGTATATAAAGGCAAAAGAAAGGTTAAAATGGCCTACAAAAATATATTAAATAGCATGCACCATTTAGCTTTGACATGCTACTATGACACGCAGCTATTAATCATTATTATACCAAGCAAAATCAAAAACGGTTTGAATTCACAAATCTATACTTAACTTTCTAATTCGAATATCGCAGGACTATTTTGTTAGTCTAATATTTCGTGATTCCAATTATTTTTGTGACTTTAATTTTGATTAGAACAACGATAACGGGCACAAAAAAATTGAATTTAATATTGTCATTGTGCTCATACATATTAACATCATAAATAACAATCCTTGAAAAGTATAAATCAGTTTTTAAACCACTATTTCGCAATTTGAGATAACAGTCATTGAATGTATTCAACAGTTTGAAGAATTAAAACATATGATTGTAAAAACTCTAAACTTTATATTAATAAAATAAAATATTGAATTTTTAAAGTTTAATTTCTTTGAATTAAGATACGATCTTAAATTCCAGCCAAAATCTAGATATTAACAAATTAAAATTACAATGATTTATTTCTTTTTTTTTTCTTTTCAAAAATTCACCTCGTTCTTACAAGATTAAATATAAAGGTGAAATTCGAATTTGATTTATATAGATTACAATTTTGATTCCCACTGCAAAAGGTCTTACAACATTTAAAATTTATTTTGTCCAATTGTCTGCATACATAGAATAAAAAGGCAGCGTCTGCGTCAAAAATTTCCAGATGACATAACAAATGGAATATATATATTATATATATATATATATATGGTACTTCCAAATGATAAACTATTTAACAATAAATTCGGAAACATATTAATTTATATAGAAATTTAATGAAAATAGTATTTTTGTAAAGGCAAACAGCTATTTTCTAATTTTGTTATCATAAAGCGGTTTCATAATGGATTAAACTTAAAACAGGAACTACCTCCTTCACTGTTTCCCACCTAAGTATGTAAGAAGTTTTATTTCCACATTGGGGGGGAAGAGAAATACTTTTATCAAAACTGTCATTAAACGCGAGTGAAGTTTTTAAACACATAAAAAAATTAAACTATTTGCTTTCTTTCGAAAAAAATTATATTCCATAGAATTAACAGCTATGTACTCATAGTTTAACCTTTTGAAAACGCATCTGCTGTCGAAGAGGATACAGAATAATAATGCAGTACTTATGAAAGCAGGTTGAAAACAAATATATTCTATTACATGGATGAATATTGCAATTTAAGCTTCTTTCATAGCCTACGCGATTTCGAACTTCAGTTGTTGCCTTCAATTATTCAAAACCTCCTAGCGAAAACTAGACCATGTTCTCACATAATTAAAAAAAAAGACGATATTCAGCCATTCTTACTGAGCTTTCTGCATTTTAATAAAATGTTCTCAAGGACATATCTCCCTAAAAGTGCCCTGAAATTTAGGTAATTTAAAACATTCACAGCTTATTTTAAAGTGCCAATGTTTTTAATTCGCTTTCGTAATCTACAAGATTCTGCAAGATAAGAAATTCGTTGAAACCTTCTCTATTCAGAATGGCAAGCTCAGTGGGACCTTGAAACTAACAATAAACTGCATATTATCAAACCTCATATACAACCATGGACTTCATTACCGAATCGAAAAGCAGATACAGTATTTACCCGTTTACGTATTGGGCACACTAGATTCACCCATCTCCACTTGTTGCTTGGCGAACAACCACCTCAGTGTTCTCAATGTAATTGTCAAATGTCTGTCCAACATATATTGTCAGAATGTCCAAATTTCAATGCTCAGCGTTTGCACTTTTTTCAAAACACGAACACTCCATTACCTTTCTTACTTGGTAAGACCCCACATGCTCAATTTTTCGCCTTTTTGAAATCAATAGGTTTTTATCCACATATTCAAGTATTCTTCAGCTTTTTCTTAAAAAAAGTTTTCGCTTTTTTTATATAAAATTTTACATTTGAATCCTGAAAAAAAAAACATAGTTTGGCGCAGCATAGTCAACAACATGGCTCTTGTGCCAATAAAACCCCAAAAAATCCAAAAATCCAAAGAAATTCGTTGAGGGGAGGTTTTCAAAGAGAATATGTGTATATTTACCAAAATCAATTTTTCTATGACCTTTCGGTTATTATTAAATATATTTTGTATCTTTCTTGGATTTGATAACAAATCTTATAGGTGTCTACAATGCAGATGTTGAATGTGAGTACCGAAATTTTATCTATCTAGGTATTTTCCTTTTATAGTTATCACGTTAACATATTCTGACAGACGAATAGACAGAATTTTTCTAAACAGAATTTGCTCCAACCTTCACAGAAATCTACAAATTATATCTTAAGAACACTAAATTTCATCATTTTAATTTAAAGCGTTTATGAGTTAATTATCTTTGCCAGAAATATACAGACGAATATTTTGCAAAGATATGTTTTTCGAATTCATATAGATCCAAAACGTGGATATTCGTCGAAATTAAGTTCTCGAATTTTTTGTCTATTTCTGTACTATATATATATAATAAGGTTTGATTTGGTTATATTAACATTCCGATTTGAAGTAACACTAAAGAGAGAGAGGCAGAGATTTTGATAAAATCTCCACGTTTTAAACTTCCTAAACACGAAAACCACATTGGCGTCATACTTTTTTAAAATTATATTTACTTTTTAGTATTACAGAGAAATACTAATTAAATAAAAGTTTTGTAATTTAGGAAAAACACTTTTGAAAATCGATTTAAAAAAAACTCAAGATTTTAACAAATCTTTATTTTTGAAACTCCACTGAGTTTAAAAACCATGTTTCTGGAAATATTTCTGTTTTCTGTATGAGAGCTTAGTTTAGATTAGTTGTAATAACGCCCTGCTGTAAAGCAACAATAAGGCTATATTGGGATGGACCTCGTCATTGTGAACCACGGTCAGTTGACTAGGATGATGCCTGAGTTGGCACCCCTCTTCACACCACACCAGTAGGTGGGTGTTTGACTTGACGGATTTAACGTGCAACAGATCACCTTACACATCAGTTCTTCGGAAGAATCGGGTCTCGACCCTCAAAACCCAACGGTTCTGAAGCCGTGACCTTACCATCAAGTAATTACAGCCCTTCTCTGTAATACGCGTACGAGAAAGTGAAAAATAAATTACTCTGTACCTTAACAAAATCTTGAAAACAGTATCTTTCAATAGGAAATTCTTGTTGAAGTTGTCTCTATTCCACGGTTATTAATAATCTAACCACACGACTGGCGCAGTGTAGCCAAGGTTGGCTCTTATACCACTAAAAATCACAAAACAAGCCAAATAGGAAAAAACCTTCAGAACAGGTATGTTTACGGCTATTTTCCTTAAAAGCTTATATACTATTCTCAGACACCCTAAACCCTGTTCTTCATGCCATAAATACTGAAACCGGTGTATGTAATATGTGACGTGAAGGTCCCTTCGGCTATTACTGACGTAATCACTTTTATGTCGCCGGTAACAATTGATGGAGCTCACAGGTTTGATAAATATCGGGTATATATTTTGGAAACTTAGTTTTTAGTATCCAGTATAAAATTTATGTGTCTAGAATAAACCGACACATAAAACTCGAATATAAATCATAAATGCAGCGATACGTGAAAAAATATTGTGATAGTAAAATTGTAACGTCTTTTAAAGTCGAGTAAAACACCAATCAGTTTAGATTATGGTGTTTTTTGGTTACTTCATTTGAAACTGTGATATGAAGCTATGAAAATTTCATAGCTTCAAACCATAAAGAAATAATATTCTTCGTAAATTCAAGTCTCATTTTTAAATTGAATGTATTTCTGCGATGTTTATATTGTTCTTTTTTTTACTTTGAGCATTAATGTGTTTCACCATATAATATTTATTAGAATGATAGTATAAGATTTAAAACAATTTGATGCTGAAAATTGGATTAATTATCACATCATTTGATAGTATAAAATTAAAGAAATAATAAAGCTGGATTATATTACTTTTATCTATTACATGACTAATAACTTAACTGCATTATCCAGTTCCACTTTAATCCTGTAAGAAATATCTTGTGATTATAATATGTTTTACTAAAATTACACTTCCAGTTTACTTTCACGTATAGAAAAACACAAAGAAAAAAAATGTCAAATAGTTCTTCAAAATTTGGAGGAATCTTCAAGTTTCATGCTTTTCTGATTTCGAAAAATGCGCATTTGGAATCATGTTTGTATGCGTCTGAACCGGATAACTTAAAAACACTTTAAGCTAGACATGGGATGCTTTCTACACTGATGGAAAAAAATCCCAACACCAAGAAAACATTATTGTATAGTAATGAAATTTTAGGAATACATTTGTCTAGGTAACATATTTAACTGATTAAAGTTTCAAGATCACAGGCAGAGCCATTGGCGAGAAGAGCCAATTCAAATGTGAAATATTGGTACATTTGTAGCCGGTGTAACCGCCAGAATTTCGAATGCAAGCATGCAAACGTGCATGCATTGTGTCGTACAGGTGTCAGATATCAGTCTGTGGAATGGAGTTCCATGCCTGTTGCACTTGGGCGGTCAATGCAGGAACGGTTAATGCTGGTTGTGGATGACGCTGGAGTTGTTGTCTAATGATGTCCCATACGTGCTCGATTGGAGAAAGATCTGGTGATCTAGCAGGCCAAGGCAACATTCCGATACTCTGTAGAGAATGTTGGGTTACAACAGCGGTATGAGGGCGAGCGGTATCCTGTTGGAAATCTCCCCCTTGAATGCTGTTCATGAATTGCAGCACAACAGGTTGTATCACTAGACTGATATACAAATTTGCAGTCAGGGTGCGTGGGATAACCACGAGAGTGCTCCTGCTGTCATACGAAATTGCTCCCCAAACCATAACTCCAGGAGTAGACCCTGTGTGTCTAGGCCGCAGACAGGTAACTAGTATGCGTTCACCTGGCCTACTTCTAACCAACAAACGGCTATCACTGCGACCAAGGCAGAACCGGCTTTCATCAGAAAATACAACAGATATCCACTCCGTCCTCCAATGAGCTCTAGCTTGACACCACTCACGTCGCAAACGGCAGTTGTTTGGAGTCAGTGGAATGCACTGTATAGGGCGACTGGCTCGGAGCTGTCCTTGAAGTAACCGATTTGTAACAGTTCGTTGTGCAGTGTGGTGCCAATTGCAGCTCGAATTTCAGCTGAAGACGCAGTACGATTAGCCACAGCCATACGTCGAATACGACCGTCTTCCTTCTCAGTAGTACCACGTGGGCGCCCGGAACCTGGTGTTCTTGAGGCAGTACCTTCCCTTGACCACTGTCACCAATACTCATGCACAGTGGATATATTCCTGCCAAGTATTTCAGCAATATCGCGGAAAGAAAACCCACCTTCTTGTAGCCCTACAACACGACCTCGTTCAAACCTAAGGAGCTGCTGATAATTCCTTCTTCGTCTTTTCAGAGGCATCCTTGACTAACATTAACCCACTACGCCAAATCTCAACTGTAAATAACGATCACGAACCTTGCAGCGTTTATTTAAAGCAAACATCATTTGCATGTTCATAATGTCGCTACTAGCGTAACACTTACGCGCGTAGCTCGAAATTTGAATCTATGTCATCTTTCAGATGTATAAACACGCCTACCAAATTTCGTTTATCTAGCACAGCTCCTTCCTAGTCTTGGGATTTTTTTTCCATCAGTAGACTTCTAACAAAGAGAAGAAATTACTTTCTTTGAATAAAATCCTATCAGATATAATTTGTCTACTCAGTTGCAAAAAATAAAGGACCACTACTATAGCTACCAAATGAAAAGAACATGCGTTTATCTCCTAAATTCATTTTTGTCATGCATGAAATTTATTGAAATCTATACATTTCAGGATTTTCTGATTTTGAAAAATGCGTATTTGAAATTATGTCTCTTTGTCGCTGAACAAGATGACTTACGAACGCCTTGAGCCAGACGTATGATGCTTTCTATATGTAGATTATATGGTAAACTTTTTACCATTAAATTCTGAAACATTAATTTATATAGAGTTTTTATGAAAGCAACTGTTATTTTCTAATATCTGAGATCATAAAACGATTTCATAATGGATTAATCTCAGAACAGATCAGAACTCAGAACAGACATAACAAAAGGAATATTATATATATATATATATATATATGCTGCTTCCAAATGATAAACTATTTATCAATAAATTATTAATCATATTAATTTATATAGAATTTTTATGAAAACAATATTTTTTGTAAGCACAGACTTCTATTTTCTAATTCTGTTATCATTAAACAGTTTCACAATAGATTAAATTTAAAACAGGACTTAAATCCCTCAGTGTTTCCCACTTAAGACGGAATGAAGTGATATTTTCACAGCGCAGGGAAAGAGAAAATACTTTTTATCAAAACTGTTATTGAACGCGAATGAAGGTATTTTTTTAACTCATTACAAAAATTAAATTATTTTATTTTCACCGAAAAAGAAATTACATTCCGTAAAAATAACAACTATGATGTCATAGTTCTGTGTCAAGCGTTTAAAAACGCATCTGCTGTCAAAGAAGCATGCATAATAATAAAACAACACTGGTAAAAGCAGCTCAACCTTCTGAAAACGCATCTCCTTTCAAAGAAGCATACGTAATACTAATGCAATACTGGTAAAAGCAGGTAAAAAAATAGACGCTATTAAAAGATGTTGATAAATATTTCCATGTATGCTATATTCACTGCCTACGCGATTTCAAGTTTCAATTATTCATTATCTTCAATTATTCAAAACCTCCTAACAAAAAGAGGATCATAATCTCACATGATAATAAACATTTGGAGAATTCCATTACAATGTTGTTGTTATTATCAGTCATATTATCATTTAAAAATTGCAGCATTCATAATGTCGAAATCAGAGACAGAACTCGATTAAAGCATTACATAATCGCCTTTTACCTTTAAATTCGTAAAACCAGATTCCGCAATGGTGATAATTGTGGAAGCACGTTTTACTTTGATTGCGTACCTGAATTTCCATTAACCCAATACTTTGGATAGTTGTCTCGTTCTAATTATTAGTTTGGAGGTTTACCGAGGAGTTTTGCTAATGAAAATCGCTGCGTGTTCCATTTCGAGCAATTACGGAGACAGCATATACCATTGGGAATTTTGAATAAGGCTTAACATATCATGTTTCCTGTCGTGAGCAATTTAGAAAAGGTTTGATTTAAAAAAATGGAATTCCTAATTTCTTTGCCTCTTTTTTTAATTTTTTAAAAGCTTTGTTGCTTTTTTGTAATTGCCTCACAAAAATATTGATGTTCCAAAACAGTGAATTTTAATTATCTGTAATTTTAACTAATCTAAAATAATTCTTCGAATAAATTTCTGGACTAGAATGTTATTAAAAGTTATCACATAAACTTTATATCTTATAATAAAATGTCATATTATCTTCAAATCTATGGATAACTTAAAAGAAACGTTCAAAATATTTGAACTAGAGTTGATACATAATTGATACATTTTTATTGTAGCAAAAGGGATAATGCACTATTCTGAATCTTTATTGTGTTGAGCTTCACTTTATATGGCATTTGAAATTATTTTTCTTGGCCTCTTAAATTCTCGGAGATTTTTTATTATTATCTGACTGATCAAAACGATTACAGGTATGGGGATAAGAGCTACCATATAAGTAAGCAGGTTCTCGCTTAACTAGTGAGTACATGTTCCGTAAGGCTATTAAAATGCTGGGTAGTATCTATGTACAAGGCTTTTACTTTATTTTAGTTCAATTTAGTTGTACTAATGTCTCATTTTAAAGCATCATAAGGTCAATGAGTGTTTCTATAAAATAGGACGTTAATATAACCATATATCCCAATAACGGAGAAAAGTATCATCTAATAGCCATAATGTTGCCTTAAAATGGGACGTTAATATAACCAAACCTCGCAATAACTGAGAAAGG
>JAPMOQ010049901.1:79374-98207 GCA_026543055.1 Argiope trifasciata
TAATTTTGTTTGTCAAGTATTGTCAGTTTTGTGAGTAGCAGTAGAATAAATAACGTTTAGAGTACCTATATTGTTTCTAAAAAATTTTATGGTCAGCAGATTCTTGAAAGTTTATATTTTATTATTAAAAGAATAAATGTTTTCAAATATTAATTTGTTACACTGCATTAAATATCCCTGAGTAAAATATACATTTAAAAACTTTATCAATATCACCGATTCATTATAAAAAGGATATAATTTCCTTTCACTCAAATTAAACCATAAGAAAAAAATAAACATAGCTTTTTCCGCTTGAAAGATAGAAACATTCTTTTGCAGACGATAATTTTGATAGTCAACTGTTGCCAACTTTGTGTATAGCTACATTATGATTTAATAAGAAGATAAAAAAAATAAATAACAAGAACACATAAATATTATTTCTAAATTGTTCCTAAAAATTGCATGGATTTCAGATTCTTGAAAGTTTATGTTTTATTATTAAGAGAAGAAATGTTTACAACCTAAGTTATTTTCAAATATTTATTTGTTATAGAATAATAAATATTTCTGGTTATAATTTTTTATGAATACTTCATTCATATTATTGACTCCATACATGAACGATGCAGTTTCGTATCACACAAATAACAAAATCATTAAACACAACTTTTTTTATCTTGAAAAGAGGAGAAAATTCTTTTACAACCATTACCAATTTTGTTAATATCAATCTTTTGGTTTAATAAAAAATAAAATAATTTTTAGAAGACATAAATATTGTTCCTAAAAATTGCATGAATTACAAAATCTTGAAAGTTTATGCTTTACTATTTAGAGAAGAAATATTTTTAACCTTTGCAATTTGTTATACTATAATAAATATTTATGTATATAATTTTCTTACGGATACTTAATTAATAATTTCAACTCATTACAGAAATGATGCAGTTTCGTTTTATACAAATAAAAGCATAGGTAAAAAGCCTTAAAAACAATTTTTCTTTTGAAAAATAGTGAACTTTCTTCTTCAGATGATAATTTTGATTGTCATACATTGCCAATTTTATGAATAATAATATTATGGCTTAGTAAGAGAAAAAAATGAAATAATTTTTAGAAAGAATAAATATTGTTCCTAAGCACTGCCTGGGATGCATATTCTTGAACGTTTATGCTTTATTAATAAGACAAGAAATGTTTCCAATCTTTTTAATCTTCAAATATGAATTTATTGTACTATTAATACATATTTTTAAGCATAATTTTCTTATACATATAATATTAATATCATCATTTAATATAAAAATAATATATATTTGTTTAACATGAACAAAACCGAAAAAAAAAATTTAGCATTTCCCCTTAAAAATATAGGTATGTGCAGACGATAATTTTGTTTTTCGTGCATTGTCAATTTTTATGAATAGCATTATTCTGATTTAATAAGGATTTAAAAAATAATAGAATATTTTTTTAGTATAAACAATTTAAAAGCGTATTATATATGTTTATATTTTAAGCTCCCCTTAAATGCATTAAAAAAACTAGCTAACTTTGATTTTAGCCCATAAAGCTCCAATAGGAATTTGGTTTAAAATTTATTTAGGGAATAGTTAAAAATAGGCAATTGATTTCAAAATTGGTGGCCAAAAGTAGTGAAGGGAAATTAAAAACTATTTTTTAAAAAGCTATAATTTCCATCTGTAGTATTTCATGTAGTATAAACCATAATTCCCATCAGGTAATTAATCAGTTCAAAATATTTAAATCAATGTTAAATTTGCAATATCTTAACGGAACTATTCATTTGTTTGCAATAAAACATTTTAATTAGACTACAATGAGGCTTAACATAAATATAAAACTTCTAGTTTGATTACAAAGTACTAGCAAAGTATGGGCCATGCTTCGTAGTATTCTATACTGGTCTAAAAGCATGTTTAATAGGGCATTTAGAGACAATATAAATCATCAAAATATATCTTTTTGTATTTGCGAAAACATTGTGTTAGAAAATTAACCCAACCAGTTTGATTGGTGGAATCTATATCATATTAATTTTTTCTTAGTTGCATCAATTTCGGTTTACCACGCAAATCATCTTAAAATGGAGTTTATATGCATTGCACAAACAGAATTTGTGTCAGGTGTAATAATATCACTAGGATTATACACTGATGAGAAAAAAATCCCAGCACCAAGAAAAAATTATTATACAGTAATGAAATTTTAGGAATACATTTGTCTAGGTAACATATTTAATTGATTAAAGTTTCAAGATCGCAGGTAGAGCCATTGGCGAGAAGAGCCATTTCAAATGTAAAATGTTGGTACATTAGTAACCGGTGTAACCGCCAGAAATTTGAATGCAAGCATGCAAACGGGCATGAATTGTGACTTACAGGTGTCGGATATCAGTTTGTGGGATGGAGTTCCATGCCTGTTGCACTTGGGCGGTCAATTCAGGGACTGTTAATGCTGGTTGTGGATGACGCTGGAATTGTCGTCCAATGATGTCCCATACGTTCTCGATTGGAGAAAGATCTGGTGATCTAGCAGGCCAAGGCAACCTGTCGACACTCTGTAGAGCATGTTGGGTTACAACAGCGGTATGAGGGCGAGCGTTATCCTGTTGGAAATCACCCCCTTGAATGCTGTTCATGAATGGCAGCACAAAAGGTTGTATTACTAGACTGACGTACAAATTTGCAGTCAGGGTGCGTGGGATAACCACGAGAGTGCTCCAGCTGTCATACAAAATTGCTCCCCAAACCATAACTCCAGGAGTAGGCCCTGTGTGTCTAGGCCGCAGACAGGTCACTAGCAGGCGTTCACCTGGCCTCCTTCTAACCAACAAACGGCTATCACTGCCACCAAGGCAGAACCGGCTTTCATCAGAAAACACAACAGATCTCCACTCCGTCCTCCAACGATCTCTAGCTTGACACCACTCACGTCGCAAACGGCTGTGGTTTGGAGTCAGTGGAATGCACTGTACAGGGCGTCTGGCTCGGAGCTGTCCTTGAAGTAACCGATTTGTAATAGTTCGCTGTGTCACTGTGGTGCCAACTGCAGCTCGAATTTCAGCTGCAGACGCAGTGTGATTAGCCACAGCCATACGCCGAATACGACGGTCTTCCCTCTCAGTAGTACCACGTGGCCATCCGGAACCTGGTCTTCTTGAGGCAGTACCTTCCCTTGACCACTGCCGCCAATACTCATGCACAGTGGATACATTCCTGCCAAGTCTTTCAGCAATATCGCGGAAAGAAAACCCACCTTCTCGTAGCCCTACAACACGACCTCGTTCAAACTCAGTGAGCTGTTGATAATGGCTTCTTCGTTTTCTCAGAGGCATCCTTGACTAACATTAACCCACTACGTCAAATCTCAACTGTAAATAACGATCACAAACCTTACAGCGCTTATTTAAAGCAAACCTCATTTGCATGTTCATAGTGTCGCTACTAGAGCCACACTTACGCACCTAGCTCGAAATTTGAATCGACGTCATCTTGCAGATGTATAAACACGCCTACCAAATTTCGTTTATATAGCACAACTCCTTCCTAGTGTTGAGATTTTTTTCCATCAGTGTAGTTAACTTTATATTGGGGGCTTTATACCGATGGTTTGTTAACACCTGTGAATAAAAGTAACATTTTTAAATGCGATTCTTAGGCATTAAAATATAATAACACCAGTTTTATTATACAAACATCAATGTTTATATTCTGGCACTATATCATAGCTTTATTGAATTTATGTGATTCTTGGATATTTTTAATAGCAAAATGTCGGGTCTCTATGATTTCCAAAGAGGTCAAATTGTAAGACAAAGTGTGATCAAAACATCCCAGCATTTAGGCGTTTATAGAGGAAATGTTCTAAAGACATGACAGCATGCACACAACATGGCAAGACAAGACTGGCAAAGCAAAATAGCGTGCGGAAATTGAAGCTCAGGGAAAGAAACCGATGGGTACTAAAACGGATTGTAATGTCTAAAAAGCAAACAGCTGCAGCAAAAGTGGCACATTACCTGGATTCTCCAGTGTCAGTGACTATAGTTTGTGCATCTTCAAATCTACAACATTTATGACAGAACAACAATTCCCAAACCTCTTGTCACAGATGTTAACGGTGAACGCCATTTACAGTGGCGTCACACTCACAAAACCTAGTCGATCGATAATTGGATGAAAGTAATATGGTCTGACGAATCATGTATCACATTTTTCCCTACAACAGGTTGATGGACAAATGCACAAGTATATGATAATTTTGGTCTCCCTCAAACTAAGGTGGTTCGATTATTTTTATAATCACCTTAAATCATATTACTGACTCTCGGTCATGCCAGAAATCACTCGGATATAAATGCTGAATGACCTGATAGTCACTACAGAAACACTAGCGGAAACTGTGGTTGAGTCCTAAGAGTCCTCACCGGCCACGGTACAATCCTCTCCTTAAGAAGTACTTCCGGCCCTCGATAGTAGGAGCCAGATGCCCTACCTTTATTGCACCCACCGGGTTGGCGAGATCCAACCACCATGCCGGAAGCATCTCATTTCTAATTACAAGGTGCCCCGAGGGTTACATTTTTGAGGACAAACACACTTTAAAAACGTATCGATGATAATAAACATATCGATTATATATATAACCGCCTGTATAAATCGCATTATCTTTTTATAAGAAAATTTTAATATTAACATTAAAAAAATAAATTGATTTTAAGGAATGTAATATCCTTCATTGCTGTCATAATTTATTTTAGAAATGCTATTAATAGAATTTTAAAAAAATTATTAAAGATTTATTCGTATAATCCTTTTTTAAAAAAAGCCCGTTTTTAAAAGAATTATTTTTTTAACACTAAGCAACTATTTCTACTAAATAATTATTTATTGAAGTTATAAAAATTTTTACAACTACATAAAAAATATATATCACATTAATAGAACTTATAATTAGTCTTAAATATGTAAATGTTTGGTTTCATAATTATTAATTTTACGTCATTTACAAACCAGAAAAAAAATTTTCTTTTGAATCAATTCATAGCGATATTTTTATTTTTATTCTTAAGCTATGCATTCGATTGTAAAAACATGAAAGAAGAACAGAAAAATTATTTATGTCTGATTTCTAAATATAAAAACGGCAGATTCATTAATTTCACAAAAAAGAATATTTTTTTTAAATTTTGTTGTTTATTGAATTGGCTTTTAATTGAAAAAAAAAATCTTCAGCGTCCTTTGTCAAGCGGTATTTTTCCAGGTAAATCATAAAAGCAGCTGCAGCTCAATACATTATTCATTAATAAAATATTTAATTTTTCTTGTACAATTAATGATGGACAAAGCAAAACTCCAAATGAAGGACACAAAAATAGTTTTTGTTTGCATTTTTAATAATACGACGAATATTTCTAGTTTTCTTAATGAGAGTATTCCGGACTCTTTTGAAATTATTCCTTTGTAAAAATTTTTTTTTTTTGTCAGAGAAAATTAGTGAGTTGTTAAGAAGAGTCGAACAAGAAAGGAGAATTAGAGGATATGCTGTGTGTAAAATAATTTTCTCCTTTGATTCTGAAAGAATGAAGGAATGAATATGGCGACAATCACGACAAAAGAAAACATTTTTACTGTTAAGAATTAATGGGCGCATAAATAAGGCCACCATGTTTATTCTTTTATGCAAAGTTATATTTTCTAGATTGGTATTTGCTTGTTGGTATTCGCAACAAGATATTAAAAAGAAATGACGTTATTTATCTATAATGCTGCTTTCCAGCATAGTTAGTTGTTATTTCGAATGGTACCTACCATTGGCAAGCAAGCTGACTAAAGAACCATTGCGATTTAATCCAAATAGTACGTCTCTTATTTTTTCAGTAGTACCATCTAGGGTCAAGAGTAGGAGTTAGATACTCACGCATCACAACCCTTATTTATATTAAGAACTGATTTAATGCAATGTTAAAGCTATTTGGGAATAGACCTCTTAAGGTATCCAACTATGTTAAAAACATTGGTTATCAACCACATTGGCGATTTTTTTTATTATTTTTTCTTGTAATTCAGGCTTTTCTCCTCCCACAACAGTCTGTTTTCTAGGAAAAGAATTCCAGCCATCTCATCCAAGGAAATTTTAAGCAAAACGTATTTTCCAGCTATATTTGTTTTCACTTTAATTTCCATAAAAATTCTTCGCCATTAACATGATATTCCAAAAACTAATAGAGGTATTTACATAAACATTTCAGCATATGTTTTAAATGATATGAGCAATGAAATGAACCCAAAGTCATATTGATTGCGAAATACTTTTCATTTTTATTTGTTTTTAGAAAAATTAAGGCATGAATTTATGGAAAAAATGCATATATCCATATATTTTTAACCATAACTTCTTTGGGTCTCAGCATTTTTCTTAGATTTTGGTTCATTTCATTCATCATTATATTCTATAACATGTGTACTAAGAAAAATAGGATTGATGCATCACCATTTTGTGTAGAGTGTTAACCGTTTTGATTAAATTTCGTTTAAATATGCTACAAATTTTCCTATTTCTCAAAATATATGATACTTCTAAATAATTTTCTTGTATTTTCCTTCGAACGTAGTCGGATACCCTAATTTTGAACCGAAGTCACATGGTAAGAACGGCTTCTGAGCTTTTCTGCCTACTCTCCTAGCTTTTGGACCACTCCAGAGAAAAGACGTTTGCCTCAGATAATTTATCATACACCAGACCCACTTACACGACGATTATTCAGTGAAATCTGTTCTTAAATCCCTAACTCTCCAGTTCCGAAGCCGTGATCTTGCCATGAGGTCTCTTCGGCCTCTTAATATATATAATAAAATAACACGTAAGTCCTTCTATTAAATTCACATCAATTAAATTATCCGCATTGTATTGAAATCATTCCAACCAAAACAGTCTATCATTTATAAAAACAAGTTTAACGAAACAACTGATGGTAAATCCTATTTTATATGAGATGTTTAAGTTTGTTAAATATTATTATTTCAAAAATCAGTTTAGAAAGGGACACTTAAATTTATAAAAATGTACATTATGTTTATATAGAGTCCGTGGTTCAACACTGGAACAACCACTGTTCGATACAAAAAGCTCTATTGTATTTAAACCAATGTTCAACCTATACAACTTCATTTGACCCTTAACTGGGGACGTGTGATCTGTGAGACCACTAGTGATGGACTTTCGCTCACCCCCTATTCTATTTTTAGCCCTACTGAATGGATTAACCCTGCAGTTTCCTCTTCCGCTACCTTTAAAATACGTGTACATTTTCAACCTATTTCAGCAGAAGGTTTTTTATAAGTAATTCAGTTATTTCTTTTAGCTTGATCACTAAGACCGCTCCTCCCCGTTAGTGCCCCAGTTCTAAACAAGGCTTAGCTGATGGAGCGAAAACTTAGACCTCGAAATATCATCCAATTCACTGATCCTGTTATAAAACAGTGTGCCAAACACTTTTAAACGAAGTTTAAAGGGGTTTTAGTTATAAGGATAACTGTACAGATGAGTTTTTCGATTAAAGTTCGCATTCAACTGATTGTGACACGAATGTTCAAACATCATTAATTTTTCTAGTGATAAGGCTTTTTGAAAAGTTTATAGAATATATTTATATACCAATACAGAATTTATGTATTAATTTATTAATAGTTCTTAACCTGCATGTTTAAAATACCCTCGAACACCGTGCTATTAATGTCACACAAGCTGATTTAAAAAGACTCAATTTTACCCATGGTCATTTTTTTTCCATATAATTGTTGAATCGTTCATTATGTTGTTTTCTATACTCCTTTATAAACTGGAAAAATAAATATGATTTAAAAGAGATTTTTTTTTTCAAGAATACTACGTTATTAGTATTCTTGAAAAATTCTACGTTAAATATATTGGGTCGTTCGGAAAGTCATTTCGTATTTTTGTGTCAAAATGAAAAGAAATTTTCGTTTAATGAATAAATTATTTATTAAATTATAAAATTGCCATTCTGGTCTAATACCTTTTGCCATTCTGGTCTAATAACTTTTGGTAGTAACATGATTACAAGCTCATAAAAGTTTTGGTCTTTGCTGTAAAAAAAAACTGATCGAGGTGGGTTTTGGCCTCCTCATTTGAAGGAAAAATTTTGTAAATCAGTTCTGGTACTGATGTACTGTTAACACATCTTCTCCACACATATTGGCTAATTTATTTCTGGTTTGAACAGCATTTTTACCTTTTATAGCAAAAAAGAAAAAAATGACGAAAATGCTGTTTATTGCTGTCCATATTTAAAAGGGCACCATCCAAAAACTACTGCGAAGAATCAGCTGCACTTTTTCACACACAAGCCTTGCTATATCAGCTCTTAAAACATAAAATGATTTTGCGGTTTAAGTATGAAATTGGGTGCGAAAAATGCAATTAAATCCTTTGTCAGGAAAAAACGAAATTACTTTCCGAACAACCTAATACGTATTAAATATATATAATTAAATTCTACGTTATTAATATTACGTTGTAGCATGTAATTTAAGTTGAAAATATACGTTCCAACGCATCTACTTTTTCCGGTGATAAAATATTTTGAAAATTTTTCTAAATCATATTTTTATAGTAAGAAAAATATCTACAGAATATATTGGTTGATATCCAATCTAATACTTTCGTTAAAAAATTTGATTCGAGTGTAAAGAAAATGCAGAAAACAGGAAAATAGATACAGACTCTCTTACTCAAACAATAGACACCATATACACATATAAATATTTGCATAAATTCCTGCCAACTCGCTACAGCAAATAAACCCGACTTCACTCAAAACCGCATGTCTGGATTCTGCTGGTATTCGAATCCCTTGCTGCAGTGAACCCCACTAATAAGGGAGATTGGAGGGTTATGAAATTCCCTCTTGAGACCCCGGTGTCGGGAGCAGCGATCCCATCAATTCCGGATCAATCCGGGGGCTTTGAATGATAAATGCTCTGCCTTCCGAATTTCTCACGTGCCAGAACTGGACATGAAAGCTCGGAATCGGATATTAAGTCGAGTTTGTACAGAGCTCAATGTGCATAGGATTAGAACTCGTGTATCCTGTTAATAGAGCATAAACTAAACGAAGTAGAGGTTTAGAGTAGCTGAGCTTTAGATTTATGTGCTCACTGTTAGATTTAAATTTGCAAAGCTTTTGTTGAATTAAATTGCAGAGGAACTCAGTGGAAGATTCCGATGGTATCACCATAAAAGTCAGATAAAACAAAAATTCAAATGGAGAAAAATTAGATTTAAATTTTTATAGTAAAGTGTATAAATGTAATTAAAGATTTATGAAATAAAAAATTATAATACGATATATTTCTAAATTTGATAGATAAATAAATGGGTAATATGAGTAATTTGAATAAATGTTCATACCATATCTAAAGTGTTTTTTAATTTAAAAAGTAAACAATTCAAATAATCCCAAAGAGCTTTGAATTGTAATTTTATGGCAAAAAAATTATTTAAAAATTTTTTCGCATATAATGGGTTTGGTACCTTTCCTTTATCTAAGCGCAAATGTCGTGAATGTGAACCAAACTCGATCCAAGTCGCCAATCAAAGAGAATGACAGTTGTAAGGAATTTGGCGTAATTCTACATTATTTGGCGATTTTTCATTGCGCCTGACTAGAGAAAAAGTACCATATGTTCATAAGCGATTTGGAGAAATATTAATGATACTTGAAACTTTCAAAAAAGTATTTTTTTTACTTAACAAATATTTACGTCAAATAAATAAACATATTTTTGAGGTAAAAGCACTTTTTATAGCTTTTAATTTATATTTTAAATTAATAAAAATTTATTCATATTATAAAAAATTCAACTAAAATGATTTTAGAAGGAAATTTATGATAACAGAGAAATGATAAAATTGCCAACGGACATTCGAAAACAAACTTCATTTAGAATTAAATTGATTTGGGATTACACTAATTATATTTGTATATAAGAGTAATTTAATTAATAGAATGCCAAAAAACTTTTTTTGTTAATCAAACATTCTTGACCATGTTTAATGTAAAACATCTTCTTGTTGTTTATTTAATTGCTTTCATTTCAAACAGAAAATCGATAACCCCCTAAGTCAATTTCTTAATCAATATTGACTTTCAACTGTATTTAACTAATATCTTTAAATAAATGTTATTCAACTATTTTATCCTTTTATCCAAAATTATCCTTTTCGAAAAGAGTTCCTTTTTCTATGTAAGGACCGGGGTGGGTTGGTGGAAAGATCTCAGATTTGGAGCTGGAAGGTTTCAGGTTTGAGACCCGATTCCATCGAAGCACTATCGTGTATGCTAGTCTGGTACATGTCAAATCCGTTGGCTTAAATGTCCTGCTTGTGTAACTTAGAAACTTAAAAAGGGAGTACCTTGTCATCAGACTGTGGTTAAAAATCACTAGGTACGCTCCCAAAAGCTCTTGTGTTGCTTTAAAACAGGATGTTGTTATAACTGAACTGAGCTAAGGTCTTTTCTCGCAACACTTATTAAAATGTCCTTTACTGCTATGAGATTATTTACTGTAATAGAGTTGAGAGAGAAATGGAAAATATTTCAAATGTCATAAAGAAATATATTCTATGTTGTCTGAGTCAATACACTCCTGAAATGTTTTCTATGTAATTATCAGTTTTATTTGTATTTAATATCAGTAGGTATTCTTTGCTCAAAACGGCTGTTGATTAGTTTGAAATAATTATATCAGTTTAAACGCTTGTCTGATTATGACGAGTTAACTCGGGTTCGTATATATTGCAGTTAATTATTAACCTGAGAAAACTCAGGTGAAACAGAATTCGTCACTAACAAAGTTTTGTCGTCTTTGTGTTGTCCGGCTTTCTTGTAAATAAAAGTCGTCATTGTCTTCTACGAAAGGACTGCTGATTGTTGTTTTCTTACATCATCCACACCAACAAAACATAAACGAATCCGACGGAAATGAATCCGTAACATTATACTAGTGCATCAAGAATTATTTCGTAAAGTAATTAATCCCAGAAGAAGAATACATAAAAATTTAGAATCCAAAATGCAGCACATTTGTTGCTCCAAACAGCATAAAATTTAATTCTTTATATTGTTTTTTAAACTTCTTCCAACAAAAATTATATCCCTGCATCTAAACGTTTAAAAATTTATTATTGGGTCACGAAAAGCTAAATTTCCTCTAGGTCCCGTTTTGAAGTAAGATGAAGGCTTATAAATTTTAACAATAATCAGAGGGAAAGGATGATACCCGATCTGGAACTCTTCTTACCGATGTTCCATTTCATATTATCGAAACAATACTACGATCTTCGTAGATAGTTGCCATATCATTTTGGAGGAGAAAATTCTATCTCGTTATAGTACTTTAGCAAATAACAAAACTTAAAAAAATGAACGGAATTTCTTCTAAAGGTAAAACAAAAATCTAGGCCAGAATAAACTTTGAAGTAAAATTCAGTGGAATATTTAATAATCTATTTGAATCTCTAATTTATTTTTAAAACATTTAAACAATGCATTTTTATAGCCAAATCAAGTAGCAATTTTTTACAATTTCTAGTATAATTAATCAATAAATAAATAAACCTGAAGCATTCATTCATCGGACGAAAATCAAAAAATGTATCTCAAACTGGTAATTGCAGCAATATTAATAAAGTTTGGTATTTCAAATTAATCTTTTAATTTTATTAACACATAGCAAATATTAACGCAAACACTAGGGTTATTTTATTTATTCTAAATTCCTTTTATAAACAATTTATTCTAAATTCACTTTTTAAACAATTTTTTCTAAATTCACTTTTTAAACAATTTATTCTAAATTCGCTTTTTAAACAATTTATTCTTACAGTCAATCCAAGTACAGATTTTTTACAGTTTCTAGTTTAATAAGTAAATAAATTGCAAAGTCCCATTTTGCCAAAAAAAATTAAAAAACGTATATCAAACTGGTAATTGCAGCAATATTAACAAATCCTGATATTTCGGATGAATTTTTTGGCAATAATCAGCATTCTGTTACAAGTCGCTATTCATAAATTACAACTGCAATAATGTATTTGAAACTGGTAATTGTAACAAAATTAATAATGTCTGATATTTCGAATCAATCTTTTAACAATATCAACATTCTGTCACGAATTGTTATTTATTAAAAAAAACAACTGCAACGATGCATCTCAAATTGGTAATTACAACTATATTAATAATTTCTGATATTTCGAATTAATATTTTAGCGGTATCACACATTCTTTTACAAATGGTTAACTCATAAATAACAACTGCAATCAGTTATTTCTTATATAATTTATCTTTTTAGTATACTTTTGTTTATTTCTTCTTTCTTTATTATATTTCTTGATAATCATTTTCCCATGCTACTTAATGAATCGAATATCTTCTCCTTGTTGAAGATCCAACATAATTCCACCTCTCTTTCCAGCAAAACTATCCCAAAGAAACAACTTCCCTATGCATTCCTGAACTCAAACAGGTTCCCAAAGTTTCATTAATATCCTTTTAACGAACATCGTTGCCATCTGTTTCCAGAGACCATCCAAACTGACGAGGCAAGACAAAAGTAATGGCATTTATCGATGGGAACTACTGTTGAAAGCAGAAACATGCGGAATGTTCGCGATGAATACCTGGGAAATATTGGAGTCCCTCTTTCAGGAACTTTCTTTTGTGTGAGAGAAGGAACGATGTTTAGAATCCTCCAGTATAAGTGAGATTGATGATGCTCTGGCTCTGAGTTGTGAACGTTGGGGAAAGGACGGCTCCCGGAAATGAAAGCCTAAAGAAATCCTTTTCGGGATTTCAGGGGGAAAAGAGAAAGTACTGAAATCAATGTGTGGAGGATAAAGGTAGGGATTTTCATAGGGAAGTTTATTGTTTTGTGAGGATTTTCGGCATTGATGATGGATAGTTTTAATGTTTGAATTACTTTTTTCTTTGTCAGTAAATAGAGTCTTTATTTTTAACTGGATTAATGGATTGATTGGCTGGTTTTCGAAATCTTATAGTTCAATTACAAAAGTGGGGATTTTTCTTCGAAAGATTTAATGTTCTTCAAAGAATTTTTCGCTCTGGTGATGAATAGTTTTGATATTTGAATTACTTTTCCTTTATTAGTAAATGGAACCTTTATTTTTAGCTACGTTAATGGAATTACCGACTGGTTTTCGAACTTTTATACTTCAATTACCATTTCAACAATGTATTAAGAATTTCTGCGTTTAGTTTATGAAATGACTTCCGTCCATTTGTAAATTCATGATATTTCTTGTATTTTTTTTTACAATATAAGTGAATTTTTGAACACAATTTTGGAAGTTTACTTTCATTAATATTTTATGCCATTGCTTTGTGTAAAACACTTTATTTAATATCAAAATTCACATTTATTTAATCGAAATCTTGTAACTTTGTCCATCAGATAATTTTTAAACACAATTTTTGAAATTTTATTTCTCTAATATTTTATATAATTTTTTTGGTCTAATCAATTCGTTAGGTATCGAAATTCACATTTATGAAATCGAAATCTTATGACTTTACCTGCAAGGTAATTGCAGCTAATATATGAATCGATTGCATGTCTTTAAAACGTGTCCATGTATTTTTATAGTGCTAAGCTTGCGAATGTTGCTATTACTGTTAATTGGAAGAGCATCTAATCAGTTAAGTTGAAATGTGTATTTACTGATACGTTTTTAAAGTGTGTTTGTCCTCAGAAATAGAACCCCTCATTAGGCAGCCCGTAATTGAGGATGAAATGCTTCCGACATGGTGGATGGATCTCGCCAACCCAATGGCTACACTACAGGTCGGGGATCTGACTAATCCCATCGATAACGGGATGTACTTCCTTCGGGGAGGGATGTATAGTGGCCGGTGAGGGCCCTTAGAACTCAATCACAATTCCCTCCAGTGTTGCTGTAGCGGCAATCCAGTCATTCAGTATTTGTTTCTCGGTGCATTCGAGAGAGACGAAGAATCAATAACATGGCTTATAGGTGGTTATAAGAATAATCGAAACTCCTTTGTTTGAAGGAGACAATCACTATCGTTACACATGCGCATTTGTCTTTCAAATGTGTATCTGTCCTCCAAATGTGCAAGCATTTATTTCCGAGTGCTTTCGGGGGAGACGGAGAGGCAGTAATATGGCTTATGTCCTCAAAAATGTTATTTAATTCATCGTTCGCTGTTTCTGATTGAATTGAATCGTATTTTTCTTTCAAATTCAACACAATGATGTTGAAGTTATAAATTAGCTCTCAACTTTTATCAACTTGAATTAAATATAAAACTGTACGTTTGTAATCTATGGTTTATGGCTAATTGACTCCAAACAATAAATTCAGTACTGGCTCCATTACAAGGCTATTTCAGTCCATTCCTGAGGTTTTGCATTCCAGCAGTTCGTAAAAATCTTATCGTATCAGCAATATTTTAAACTAGAATGATTTTTTTATGTGTGACAAGTATTCAAAATAAAAGTATTGTAATTATCAAAATATGCAAATCCAAATTTGGATGAATATTCCCTTTTTAAGCCATCTGGAGTTCAATAAAAATGCTTGGAAATGCTCTTCTGCATTTTGTGTGCTTAAGGATTTGTCCCTTTGTGTGCATAAAAATTCAAAATCGAAGCAAAAGATACAGAAACAATTTAATATTTATATCTTAACGAATTTAGAGAATAGAAGGGTTTGCTCCGAAAGAGATGTAATTTCAACAGATAATTTGGAATTACATATAATATCATGTTGTAAAATAAAAATATATAGCTCTAATCCTTATTTTTCGCGTTAACTCAAACAATGGATTTATTATTTGAACATTGAAGTATTTCCTGGTGCTACCTCCATTTTGCAGCAAACCATTCAAATGTTTAAAATTTTGAACGAATTCATAGAAAGCAAATTAGATTGGTCTATGTTGTTGCTGTTGTTGTTGTTTCTAATGTCATTTGCCATGGACAAGCTTGTTGGCGAAATCAGCAATTTTAGCCAAAAATGAGTCTCTTGTTTTTAGTATCGCCGACTAGGGCCAAGAGTACGTCTTAGCTACTCACACGTCACACCCGCTTGCACAACCCCTTTTTACAGGAGGGCACATTCATACTCTAACAATAGAGCAGATGAACAACAACCATGGAAAGCTCAGATCAGGGGGAAGACGCGCTACACTTGTGTCAAGACATCGGCACATTAGTATCTACGAGTGCATATGAATACAATCGTTAATAAACATTTAGACTTGAATAGATGTAATTCCATATGAAATTTTAATCCCAGAAATATAAATGGTATTAAATTTTAAGCTAAATCTGATAACGTGGTGGCCATATATCTACGACTTATTCACATATTTTTTACTTGGATATTTAAAAAATACAAAGATTAGTTGCATTACTCACAATTATTCAACTCTGATAAAATTTATAACTGATAGTTTCAAATAAAAATAATATGTAGCAAAAATTGCTGCATGTTGAGATGCTTCACATGGATATTGGGAGTCCTGAAAATAAACTCTCTGTTGATTTTAAAGTAATCTTGAATGTTTTGTGGTGACATCTTAATAAGCCAGTAACTACCACTAAACTTTGGTGGCCATTTTTTTATAGTGGATAAGTTGCTGGATTTCAAACCCGAACATCGCAGGTTCGATCCTTGGCGGAATTCAACCTACGTATTGGCACAATTCCGCCAATACACCTACGCCAAATTGATGACCTCGGAGGTGATGAATTTTCAACAGCTCTCTTGGCGCCATCTCTCCATCAGCAACGCAAAGTCATCAGGCTCACTTGACGCAGCAACACAAAGTCGTCAGACTCACTTGACGCAACAGCCAACGCCTACGCCAAAGTTTTGTTCCATTCAATCTCACCCCTACTTCAATAACACATTCAGGGAATACAAATCTTGATACTTTTCCGTTACACAGGTACAAGATATCGCCAAAGTATGCTAAACGCCAGTCTCTAAATGAAGCGAATGACAAAACAAATATTGCCAATGATACCAAAAACATGATCAAAGTCACCAATTGAAGAAAATGACAAAATATTGAAATTTAACGTAATTTTGCAGTTTTAGACGACTTTTTGGTGAGTTTTCACATTTTTCGACTTATTATTATTTGGCGACTATTTCAATGCGCATGTAAAACTGAAAAGTACTCAAACCTTTATACAGGGAACCAAAGCCAAAGCTCTATATTGTGTAACTATATAAGAAAATCTAGGGAATTTCGTTGCAATTGGCGATAGCTTAGATCAAACTCGGGACCTTATGGTTGGTAATCAGATAACATGACCACAAGACTAATAGTGACCACCCAATCCTGAGGATGTTATCTGGCTTACAAAGCTTCCACCATAATTTACTACTGTTGTTGTTGTTTTTAAATCAAGCATCAAATGCTTTTTTATTTGCATATATTAATATACCCACATATTGCTACAAAATATTCTTCTATATTTCTTAAACGTCCCTTTCATATAGATAATTGTGTTTTTAGTGTCATTCTCAAAGTAAAATAAAAAGCAATTACGTTAATTAATAATTAGAAGGATTAATTAATACTTCTAAAGAAAATATGCTCACCACTTTAAATTTATAGCATTATAAGGTATGTATTGTAACATGTTTAGAACAAAAATTTGACAGGAAAAAAATTATGATTGTTAGAGGGGAGACTAAGCTATTGTAACTGTAATTCAAGGCATAATGAAGCCTTAATTTTATATAACAGTTTTCATCTAAAGTGGGACAATTTATTTCAATTCATGTCAATGGAGTGTTGGTACCCCAAATATCCCATTCTTCAGTCTATTAGTTTTAGTAAACACTCCACACCAGCACCCTTCCAGTCCCCTCAGTGAATATCTTGGCAAAATGCATCACAGGTCAATCTCCTCACTACACTCCTTTCCTAAACTTTTCATCACAGTCACTCAATGGAATCTGTGAGATGGAATCGAACAAATAAAAATTTTGAAGTTAGATGACTGAATGAATTTCCAGTTTATACAACGTCACTTCTGACCTGTTTGATTTCGGAGTGACGTCACTTCATTTGTATATTACGAATTAAAATTGAATGTTTAATTTTCTGTTACACAGGAGCAAAGAAAAAGTGGCCAAATAATCGTTAGTTAAAAAAGCGAAAAATCGCCAAAATTGCAAAAGGACGTCACATTTAAAGTTCAAATTCGCCAAATTCACCTAATTCATTTGGCTAGTTTGTTCGCGTTTCGTTCACGTTGGCAACATTTTACGCCCGTATAACGGAAAAGTACCATTAAATGTTTGACTTAGCTGAAGCTATCTAGTATAGTACAAAACTAATGCAAGCTTATTTCAATTATTATTGCAAAACTTTCCTAATTTGTATCACAGATCGCTAACGATTAACAAGAGGATAAGTCAGGCATCTCTAGCTCCCATCTGTCGTTAGATATTTTTCTTTAATTTTGAAAAAAATGAAATTAAAGTAAAGGATTAACAGTTTATTTAATAATGCTATTAGTAGAATCAATAATTCTCTAATTAGATAAATGAACATTCTTTTTCATAAGAGTAAAAATTGTCTTCCAAATGATTATGAATTTTATTTTTACATCCATTAATTAAATTGTGGAAACACCATTAATCAATCTTTAAAGTGATGAAATGCTTTTAAACTGCATGAAGGAATTTGATAGTTGTATTAATTAATTTATAATACTTGGGAATTAATTATCTTAGTTCGTAATTTGTTTGCTTTCCTATTTCTGAAAATCTAACCCGTACTTACAACTTTTTTGCTTGCCGCGTTTAGAATTCTAAATTGATAATAACTTGTGCTAACAATTAGAAATTTTATTCCATTGATTTTTTTCTTTAGAGCTCTGTACCTTAAAAAAGATATAAATCATATAAATATAAAAATGATTATTAATACCATAGAGTTTATTTGAATACAAAAAAGTACTTGATATAATTCTTGTATCTGTAAACCGTCAAAAGCGATATTTACATTCGACAACTACAGATGCCCCGTCTTATCTTTTCCAAAAACAACCCGGGTTATAAAAGCACTATCGCATGGAGCTAAATATTGACAAATGTCGAAGATAGAACTCAATATCTCTTTTCATTACTTGTAGCCGTTCCAACAAATAGCTCGTCCGTGTACTGCAAACACCAAACCGAACGGCTTGATAAACGGCGTCTCAGGAAATAGCGCGGCCTCTCATATATACTCGAGATGCAGGAGTGTCTTCGAAGCACGCGTCCTCTGACAAGAGCAGTATTTTCAAAGCGGAAAAGCCGCTCGAAGGGATAGCTGTAAATAATTCGAGACAAGTCGGAGGAAGCATTATAATAAGGGAGAAGGTAGCATTCGTGTAGTGCTGTATTTGAATCTAAGATTTGAATCAAAATATCTAAACCGTTGTTTCAGGTGAATAGTCATATAAAAATGTACTAAAGCTGCTTTTTAAGTTAACTCCTTTGTTTTTATAAAAGTATAAAGAACATTTTACTAATTGGATACTTTGGCATATTTTCTTCATTTATACTGTTACTTTTAATACTTTATTTCACTGATAAGCACAATGTAACCTGTTTCAGTAAATTCTGCATAGTCGTTTTACTATAGCTAATGCTATTTCCTTTGCTATATGAATAAAACAGTTTGAATTTAAAGGGGTTAAAAGGAATTTACTGCTCATCGTGTGTGTGTGTGTGTGTGTGTGTGTGTGTG